>CAJFCY010000192.1:0-23680 GCA_904066265.1 Eimeria zaria | reverse complement strand
TCTCAGGTTTTTCAGGCTTCTCAGGTTTTTCAGGCTTCTCAGGTTTTTCAGGCTTCTCAGGTTTTTCAGGCTTCTCGGGTTTCTCGGGTTTCTCGGGCTTTTCTGGTTTCTCGGGTTTCTCTGGCTTCTCTGGCTTCTCCGGTTTTCCAGGCTTCTCAGGCTCTTCTGGATCCTCAGGCTCTTCAGGCTTCTCCGGCTTTTCAGGCTTTTCAGGAGCGGGGGTTGTTGGTAATGTTGTGCTAATTTGCTCACCTTCGACGTTGATCGCCACACGCCCACTGAGCAGCTGCAGAATCAAATTGGGATCAATTTCACCAAGATATCCAAGCTGTGAATAAGCATTGGAAAGCTCCCCCGCCCTTCCACCGTACACATTTTGAAAGTTCCATGTCTCGGAAGCCTGAGACAGGGTTATGCTAGCTGCAAGCAGCGCAGTAATGCGAGCAAGCACCGTCATTGTTATATGGACCAAAGCTACCTGTGTTTTGTACTTTGCCCTAATGGCATGAAATGTGAGGCATTCCTACACGTGCTTCTGGTTTTCAACCATTGTCAGCTGGCGCTCAACCGGAGGAGAAGCTCAGCAAAGCTAATGCGAGCATAGCGTGTGGGCGTTGTCGTAGCGAGCGTGCACCTTACCTATCTATCGCTTCAACTGCCTATCCACTCGTGGCTCCCTCAAATAGAAGGGTGAATTCCTAAGGTTCAAGACGGATACGAAACGTTGCCTTTAAATGTTCGAGAAGCGTGCAGAACTGTGTGCGTGCACGTAGCTAGTATATATTGTGCCTACAATTCGGCGGTGGTAGCTTCGGATCCCTCACCCCCACGTCGTCGAGGGAACCCTTTGGTGAAACGGGGTATCTTTAAAAGGAAAATCGTTCTGAAAACTAGATAACTGGTCACGTGAATGCATTGCATTTGGAAACGAGCCCTTCATTCCTGTGCTCGCACGTAGCTAACGCATGTGGGATGCGACAAAGGTAACTTCGGACCACACACACCTGCCTCGTTGATGGAGCCTGTCAGCTTAACAGGCATATTCAAGAAGGAAACTGCTCTGAAATGGGGTAAGTGGTTGCTTGGATGTTGTGTATCTAGAAACGAGAGTTTGACGATGGTGACTCGTGTTGGAAAAGGCGGCTGCATCTTTCGAAGCCGAGCAATACACACCCCGACCGGCCTGACTGCCAGCACTACCTCCTCACTTTGAATGAGTTTACGTCACCTTGCTTTTAGAACGCTCAATAAATGTAATGGGAGCTGACTGACTAAGTTTCTGACTATCACATGTGCTTGTGTCGCCGTTAAGTTACCTGATCGACCTTCACCCACAACACGGACAACTTTTTGTTCGGACTGTAAACTGTTGCGCATCATATGTGCTTACATTGCCAAAATATGATCAGAATTATTGAAAATAAGAAGGGCAGAACTACAGATTGAGTTGTACGAGCTTTTTGCTGAAGCGTTTGACCAGGCGAATATGAATTACTATAGAATCGGAGGAGAACACTAATGGAGCATTATGCGCAGGCGGCTGATTCTTCTTCTTTTCCGACCGGCAACATGCCAGACACTGCTAGTGATCATATTGATTAGCAATGTTTTTGGCTTTAAATATATTTTACCGTCTGGAGTCACTATGCTGCTGCTCACATTTCCAGAGTGGATTCAGTCCATCACTGTTCACTTCCTGGCTCGGAACAATAATCAACCAGTATCTAACGTGGGCGTTCGAAGTGAAATGATGCTCCAAGAGACCAGAAGCAGAACCTACTTTGCAACGGCGCAACCTGCGCAGACTTTGGTCCACTGAAAGTCCGGAGAAAAGGGGAACGGCAGTTTCTTTGTACGCAAACGCCACAAATTTTAGCAATTTCCAATAAGTTAGGAGTCATGGAGGACAGCAAAACTACTTAAAAAGCTGGAGGTCCCAATGATTCACCACGGCATTTGCTAGTGAAAATATGGAGTGCCAGAACATCCGAAAACTAACTTGCCTGCAGCGGTACACGATGCATGGCATGTAACATAAGGAGCAATCCATAGTGTCACATTCGACAGTACAGGTTTTTTGTAAAAACAAGTACATACTGTCGAATTCTCAACCAACCAGCACAAAGTTGCGGTCGCTATAACAGCGCATCACCCTCCAGTAAGGCATGCACTTCGAAAAGCTTGCAAGTTTTGCTTCGGGAAGTTGCCAAGTGGCCAGGTTGCGTAGCTGCCCTTTCTCATGCGAAAATTACACAGAGGCTACAGTCTTCGTCTTTCAGTGAGGCCTGGCCTCAGCATAGAAAGCGATATAAAACACTCTCTGCAATTTTAGAGTGCTTAGAGGAATAGTCTCCAGTGCGTAGAGGAATAGTATCTTCCTTGTTTTTTTGAATGCTTTACACAGCCACAACATACAGGGTGGTGACGAGCGATCCCAAGCTGCTCGGAAAACACCTATAAAGTTTCTTGTCCACAGGCACAGTCTGCTCTCAATCCCACATCTTGCAAACAAGGATTACTCGGGGTCAATGATTACTGACGTTTTGATTGCTGGGCAATGCACGTAAAGCGTCCTGCACCCCTTAGCAGTGCAAAAAAGGCAATATCACCCACTGCATCACTTCATACCTCGGCTCATCAGTGCAAAGGGGGCCATCGTCATACACTGGATCACTTGCTATATACTCAGAGAGACAGATGCTATGTGAACTGTGATAATTCGGTGCAGTACCTTCGTCGCGTCACAAACAGTTTCAACAGATGCTAGGCAAGCGCATTGCCTCAAATCCTACATGGCGCATACAACTACGATCCAACTTCCGTTGGCCTGCGAAAACGACCTTGGCACGCAAAGACAGTGAGACACCTTTGGCAAGCATCTTGTCTAGCGGAGCTTCCCTCAGCCAACCAAAGAGAGGGAAAACCCACTCATTGCTTTACTGAATCCAGTTTGTACCTTCAATACGGAAGAAAAGGGCTCAAAATTTAGCTCCCATCACAGCCTCACACGGGGCTCAACCGGGACGCCATTCCTTTTGACGCTAATCCACAGGTAGCGCAGCGGTGCTTACCCCGGCAATTGATGGATATTCCTTGACTAATACTGTAGAAACTTACTGGTTTAAAGAGGTTGAGCTGCTTTGTTGCGGTGAGTAGAGACAGGAGTTGGGCCCTGAGGCCAGCCACAGTGCCGACGCCAGTCCTCAAGGCCGCGGTACTCGCTGCTTGACCAATGGAGCAGCCGCCACACACGAAGCACGCACAATGAAAGCTACTATTATTATTTGCTTAGTATTGTTAAGTCTAGTGTAAACGCTGTCCTGTGAGTCTTTCAACGAATGTACTAGTGGGTCAGTGGCTCGCGGAGGCCGTCAAGCACCAAGCGGCCTCGAGCCCTAGGTATTGTCCACTTTGATGTTTTGCTTTACAGAGCATACTTCTTCGAAGTGTAAATCTGTAATTTGATGCATGCTCTTGTAGTTATCTGTCTTAAATGCAATAGTGGCAACTCTCAGGCTCTGGCTGGAGGCAGCCATCTTCACAACTGCACGGATCCTTGCCATCATCCTCTTCTGCCATTTGCTGGCGGTCAGTTTGCTGAGGCCTGTATCTTTCACTGGGAATAGCAAGAACGAGAACTCCAAATCTTGTAAATGCTTTTGTGGCTGCGGGAAGATATAGGGAAGTGAGCCGATACCTTAGATCCGATAAGCTTTCCTCAGTCCCTATCTTTTTGCTGCTGCTGATGTCTTGTACTAGGTAACCCGAATTCACCAGAAGAAGGGAATAGCTCACCCCTCGAGTGCCGTTTTCTGAATTTCAGGACCGTCAGGGCATCTACAACGTGTATTTCACCGCATGGTGATGGTGCGTAAGGGCGGTGCAACCGCCGAGTTCGTGTACGGATTGGGTCTCAGCTCCCTCCAGCCATCCAGTCAAGTGGCTAACCACGAAGAAACACCGTTAAGGTTTGTCAGCGTGCAACTACAGCTCGCCGATTCAAGCAAGAATCTAGACGTTGGTAAGCCTCATGCTTCCTTGTCTTGGGATCGAGGCAGACCAACACGTGCCCATTGAATTGGCACAGAATTGCAAGGAAGTCAACGTGTACAATGCAGGTGCATACCTATGAAGCCGCCCTTCCTCACTGGACATGTACCCCTTTAATGTTGTTGTGTTTCAGACGTCCATGCTTTTCTGTTCGAAGCCGACGGTACGTACGTAGATTGTGTGTTTTACAAGAACCCAACCCTTGCCGGGAAAAGCGTTCGACTTCTTCAGCAAGATCAGGAACTCCTCGTAGACTTACGCTACATCCCTCAGAGATGCAGCTTCATCGTCTGTACTCTGGCTATCTATTCCGGTGGCACAGTTGCTCAACTAGGGGATGGTTCCGTCCAGGTCAGCGCGGTTAAACACACTGACTCCCTCAGCAAATAAAAAACCATAGCATAGTAGCAGACGCTTTCGACAACAGGGGTGCGGGTGGGAAGGCGACTTGTGTAGTTCAGTGTCCTACCATGCTTGCTGCTTTTTGAGTCGTGTTGCAGCTCAGCGCGCTGGTGCCTCGGCTAGGACTCGGAGAAAATGCAGATTTTCCGCATCTTCCATGCGGTCAGATTCCCCCAGGCTCATCCGAGTTCTATGAATGGGTGTGCCTTGGAATGCTCCCGTTGAGACCGAGAAGCAGTCTTGGAGAGGAGTGTGGCATGATGTTGTGCTTGCTTGCCCATCATGCCGGCTTCTGGTATTTCAAGCCTGTGTTGAAGCCCGTTACTGCTTTCACACCTCAGGGGCTAATTGAGCCAGCACAGGTACACTTGGCTTGCCCATCGTTGCAGCGACAGCAACGTTGGATCTGATTACATTTCAAGTTTATCGTCATCTTTACTGAGCAGCTTTAGAGAAGTCAAAGGCCTTTACTTCTTACTGCATGCCACTCAGCCTGTCTCTTACCTCAGGATTACGTTACGAGACACGTGGCGGGGCTGAGTGAAGGAACGCCAGGTATAGAACTTGGCTCTTTGATTAAGGCAGCTCGCGAAGGTACCCACGTGCAATTTGAATTGGCCGACACAGAAGAGCGTCACGCAGTGAGTCACGTCTGTGCCATGCTCATTCAGACGATGAAGCTAGCAGTGGTGATTCCTAAGGCAATGGCTGCCGAGTACTGATAACTCGCTTTCGGTGTTGATGATGCGATTTGCCTCCTGTTTGTTGGTACGACCAGGAAGAGGTTGCAGGGCTCCATGCACTAGGAGCTCCGGATTCCGGTCCCCTGAAGGGTACTGTATTTGAAATCGGGGGTGCAGTAGGAAGTGAACTTGGGAATGACAACCCCGACATTTACAGGTAGGGGTGGGAACGCTGCTTTGGGTAATGATTGCTTCACATGCTTTTAGTTGTGGTTCTTCTGTATTGCGGTGTAGAGTGCTTATACAGAATGCTTATTTGCGCTGAAGTGCTTTTCCCTTTGTTTCCAAGTTTATCTTGTTTTTTATTGTGTGAGGAAAATGTGATTTTGTCGTTGTAGTGCTGCTGGGAGCGGAGCAAGACGGCCCACACAGGGCGATGGCAAGTTGACGTGGCATGGATCTGAGCAGCAAGCACGTGGACCGGTTTCTAAGGAGACCCTCCGGGACAGGTTATTGACTGGAGATCAAGGGGATGTGGTTGCGGGAAAAATAAATGGCAGGCGGAGGGCTCCACTTTTGCGGGCTGCTGCCGACTCTTCGCTTGATGGGATTGCAGCGCAGGCCCACGTAAGGAAAAGACTTCAGGGTCACACGATGACTGGTCGCAGAGGTAGTTCTGATAGTGATCAGTTCAGACAGAATGATTTAGAGCCCTCTGATATGGAGCAGCATCCTGACGATGGAGGCGGGAGAAGAGGCAAGACAAGGCAGAGAGAAGCCGCTGACACTTCACAAGTTGAGGAGCATAGTGAGGGTTCCTCGAAAAATCAGAGGACTACAGTGGCCAGAGACAGTGATGTTATTTGGGACGCAGTTTCAGGCAAACACATAGGCATCGAAGGTGGGGCAAATCGCTTGTACCCGAAGTCAAGATCTGATGATAGGCTTACCGGAAACCGGTGAGCATTGGCAGTTCTGCACTATTAACAGCTAATTGTTTTTAAAGGAGTAAATGAATGTACAAGAAAGTGCACGCCCTTCTGGAAAGTTATCACCATCTTCACTGCCCATTTCTGGTAGGCGCTGAGTTTGCTGTGAATTCTTGGGAACGCATCATTCTGATTTCCTTGCTGCTAAATATCTGTAGAGGATCCGACGATGGCGTGCCCTTCCCCGTAATGCATCATCCTATCAATGAGTACGAAGAGAAGCCCCTCCACGGGATATATGCGCACGAAGGGCAGGATGCGGCAGGAATGAATGACGCTTGGAGAGAATCTGTTGAGCGGCGTTTAAGTGCACTAGAGCGTTCCGTTGGAAGCATCGGGCGCAACCTCCAAATGATTGCAGCTGCAACTTCTGAAATGCAAAATAACAATAAGCTTTATATTCAGGAACTTCGCGCGAGATTTACAGAGCTAAAGGTACACATAGCAATTCTTCACCATAAGTCAAAAGTGGAATTTGCAACAAGTAATATGATTCAGCTTTCAGAGAACCCTTAAATTCTATTTTTACAATGTTTTCCTGAGGCAACTAACGGATACCTTCTTTAATTGACACTATGTTCTCATTTTCTTAGTGGGAGTACACAGTTGCGACGGACCGAATAGTTTTAGCATAAGCTGTGTTGCGACTTTCCTGCAGAGCGATGTCGCCTCAGACATTGAGTCCGCCTTATCAGGTCCCATAAAAACCCTCAGTTTGAAAGTCGAGGAAACAAAGGACGAAGGAGGAGCTGATGCAGAGCGATTGGAAGAACAGCAGAGAAAGCTTCGGGCAGTAGACCGGATGGTTCTTCTCCATGAACGGAATTGGCATTTACTTGCTCAGTCTATATCAGAAGTAAGGAAAACTTTTACGTTGTGCTGTGCCCGTGGCGATCCTCCACTTGCTGCTGCTTCCTTTCCATAATAGTATTTGTGCTATTCCCGTTATGACTTCAGATTCGTTTCCAACTGTCGGGGCTTGAACAACGCATTGACCAAGCTGTACCCGCTGTTCGAGATTCCACTGTGCCTCCAACGGACCATGCGAAGGTTTGTTTTATTTGCCTATAATAAATAATGTTACGCTGGTTCCTGGAAGCAATTTTGAGAAAAGTTATGGGTCTTAGTAGGAATATGATATCGGTTGTTACTGCGCTGTGTGCCTTCTTGCTTTGCGCTCCCAGGGGCTGCCTTTGTCGCTGCAGTCATCAGCTTTTATAAATCATGTCGAAGATCCGCATGACAAGGAAATACTTGAGACATCAGAGGCCACACAGAATAATGAAGCGAGTGCTCCACAAGGTCCTGGCCAAAGCGTATTCGCCTCCAAGGCATTGGAGGAACTGAGCCGCATACAAAGCCATGCGGAGGCTTTCGGAGCTTGCATGCGGCGGCTGGCCAGTGGAACTGCTCCTGATGGCTTAAAGGGACTCACCCCGGTTGAACGGCGCGTTCTGGCCTTCGCGGGAACTCCAAAAGCATTTGCAGCATTACATGACCTGGAGAGGGCTTTGGAGACCATCAATTTGTGTGGACCAGCAACTCCTGGGACCAAGCTGTATTAGATAAAAGTTCATTGGTATACATTCAATTAAGCTCGGAGAACCCGTAAGCAGGCGAGGCCGACCGTAGTTTGCCCGATGCGAAGGGTCTTTACAACTCTTTTCCGATTTCCGTTTGTTGCTGTTGTCTCATTGTGGATTCTCCGTTCTACATGGGATGACCTATTTAAATGTCAAATGGGGCGAAGCAGTATTTGCGTGGCTAATAAGAAGCAGGGTCGGGATGTGTCCAACAAAGCAGCACGAATAGCTGTTAATGTTGCTCTGCTTGCTGGGTACTTTTAAAGGGAGCAGCTACGGTGCCAGGGCTGTACTGCCGCTTCACTAGCTCCCTTCTGTGTAGCGTTTGTATATCGTGGACATTTCTCAAGACTGGGCGTTCTAAGTATTTTTGTGTTACGGCTCCGTACACGTTTATAAGCATAAAACATCACTTAATTCACAAAGCCAACGTCTGCAGCCTACGCACATCGCACGTTTGGCGTGCAAGGTGACTGCCAGCCAGCTGGTTGGTGCAATGACGAAATGCACAGTTGAGCTGAAGGACAATCACGATCTTATTGCCATTCGACTCTGCTGCGGCTCGAGCCTGTGCCTTCAGTCAGTAGAACAGCACGTGCGTTCAATCTGTGGTTGCCGCTCACTACTCTCACTGTAGTGACGGTGGCAACACACAACCTCACAGAAGAACCACAGTATAAAACTCTTACAAACGTACTATACTGCTTTTCGGTAAGCGTTGTTAAACGCCAACTGTAAGGCGAAGAGGGTGGAGGAGCGAAGTGAGCCAGGCAGAGCTTGGTTATGAAGTCATCATCGGACAAATTTCACAACGCACAGTTCCCAAGTAGACGTTCCGCTGGCGATAATGGTTCGGAGATCAAGCGGAATTCATTATTCTTGCATGCGAAGAGACACGCCCACTTTATGCTCACCCACGAAGGCCACTGACGGTTGCATCCGCTTTCGTCGTCATGATTACTCCAGCAAGGGTCGCCACCTTTAGCGTCAGAACCTTGTGCCGCAGGGAAGGCTTCTTGTGTTGCCCTGCTGAACTGCTACAAAGATGGTCACTGGACATGCCGCAGCCGCTGCGGTAGAGCTTCCCCAAGCCTGCTACAACTGCCGAAGCTACCTTGAAGGTGAACAACATAACAAAAATAATGGTGACAGTTATGGCTGCCAGAGCAAGAAGTGAAGCACCGAGGATGCAGAGGTGGCACAAGTACATTCGACTTTCGGATGGGCCCTTCCACCCTTGGCATGTCCATTGGCCAATACCAGGCTGATGCTGTCGCTGTTCAGATGCAAAGGAGGAAAGGAGTTTCTCTTTCGCAAGGCGCCCGGTCACTGCGTCGAATGTCCGGGAGACAATCCACGCTTTTGTTTCCAGCAACTCGACAAGCGCCCAGCTGTCCGCCACCTCATGAGCCACGCGATTAGCAGGGAAATCTGCGACGTTTGGCGCAAAATTACGTGCTTCTGGCAGCCTGCTGCCGCGCTTCACTGCCGGAATGTTTACCAACGAACACACCAACTGAAGGTCGGGGCCTAGGTCTGCGAAGGCGAGCGCGTCAGCAGGCTTATTTGCCACTCCCCGCTCAAAAAGCTGGTCCATCTCTTCTCGCTGCTGTTGACGTCGAGGACTCTGCAACTGCAAGCATGCCTGTCGTAGCAGCCTGTCGCTTGCTGCGTAGAAAACACGGAGTAGAAGCATTCGCCTGTCTGCTTCGTTGTCCTTTGCCCTTGGCTCATGTCCATGTAGACGAACGCTAATAAATTTACTTGGGAGCAGTCGCCTTGACTCTGCCAACCTAGCAATGCCCACAGCGCGTGCCGTTGCAGCCATGCGTGTTAATTTGTCAGCCGCAGCACTGAGACGCAAAGTTGCTGCGTCGCCAAACGGGAGAGCGTCCTTAAATGCCTGCCGACGTGAAGTCAAATTAAATATTCCATCAAGCAACCACCGGAGAGCTGTATCTGTAAAAGATCCCGCCGCCGGTGGTTGAGAAATAGGTTTCCAAGGATTTAACAAGCTGCAAGAAGTAAATAACAAATTGCTTCGAGACGACGAACGAATTCCCAAAGAGCCCCTTCCTTCGTCTTCACAAGCGTGTGCCAACAGCAGGGCAGAGTGCAGCTGGAGTAATCGTGAAAATATTATTTCATTCGCTCCAATAACTGCTTCTGTATATGTTTCAAATTCCCGCGACAGCGCCGAAATACGTTCCACGATGGCCAGCTGCTGCGCTGGCTTCGATATTAACTGGCTGAGAAGAAGCTCGTGTTGCTCCTTGTACGCCTGTAGTCGGATGCGGAACTTGGACACTTGACTAAGAGTCAACTGCCGATGCAAGTAGAGAGTTTGCTTTTGCTGCAGTTGACGGTGCAGACGGCGTATTGCTTCACCCTTTTCTCTGACACGAAGAAGTTGAACTCTTGATGCACCGTTGCTTTCAGACAGTTGCTGCAGATATTCTTGTCGCCCTGCTTCATCCCGGAAACTGTCATTCGTTGGTGGGAGCAAAATTAGTTGCAAGGGGTTCTCTATGAACTCGAGCTCCCCAAAATTGCGCTCCGTGTACAGCAAACGAGGACCTGAATCAAAAGCGCAAGAGTTTGTGGTGCTCAAGCCCAGCCAAACGACGCCGCAAACGAGATGTAAAATTGCTTTTTCTATTGCCCAGCGATGATAGAAATGCTAGAAGTAAATTACCTGTGATGTCCGCATTGAGAGAAGACGCAAATGGAATCCCTTCAGTGAGGAAGTAAGCAGCGAGCTCGACCACTGATGGAGCCGCTCGGCACATTGACTCGGGCACCCCATGCCCCAATCCGCTGCTTGTCATATCGAAGAGGTACAAACTCGAACGATCTTCCCTTAGCAGCTCATCCTGCTCAGACTGGTCAGCAGAAAATGGCGGTGGTGGGAAGACCCCACGATAAGCTGGGGCCCCCGGACGCCTCCACTCTTGCCTTGGAGCAAACACATTAGGCTTCGCTGCAGCACGGAAGAGCGCTAACAGAAAGAAAGGGAGGTGGCGAGGAATCCACCAAAACAGCTGGGACTGCGTTGGCGGCACGGTGCAGCACTGCATTGAAGAGTCGCAATCGTTGCTGACGTTCGTTCCTTCCATTTGCCCACTTTCTACTTGTTCAGTGAACGCCTCAGCATCCGGGTCTGCTAGCCGCCGGAGCTGCTGAAGTGGAGTCAGATTCCCTGTTGTACGACTCTGGAAAGCAGTCAAATAGCTTCTGACCTCCGGCTCATTTAGGCACCAGTCCTCTGTGAGGCGTTGGCAGTGCATTGCTGTGGCAAACCACCAAAGAGGCATAACACAACCCTTTCGGCACAATGAAAGTACCACAACTTGCGCTACGTTTTTCCTCATACGATTAGCAAACGGAAGCAAAGGACAAATCTCTAGTATCGTCTGCCCTAGTGTCAAAGATACCGGCGAACTCTGCGAAGTGTGTGTCGCCTGATAGTACGATTGGCGTTTTCGCGCCGGAACCTGCTAGCAACGCATAAAACCGTTCCCGCGCCCATGGGAAATGACTCCATGTCTCCGTTACCAACCTGACAAATGCATGCATACAACGCACAGAAGTGGCTGACTCTAACATGCGTATCAAGCACGCAAAGATACAGCATAAATCGCGACACGGGAGACGTCAGAAAGACAGCTGCGCAAAGTGTGAACAGCCCATTACAACCACTCCTAACAACGATAGTCAACAAGAGACGAAACAGATGACGCAGATGAGCGTCTGTGTAGGCAAAGACACGCCGATGGACACATTAGGTAGGCATAAACAGCCACCACTCAATGCACATCCAGCAGGCTTGTCCCCATGAGCAGGCTACTTATATCGGGAGACTGAAGTTGCACCGTCTTGCCTGTGGTTAGCGAATGTCTGCAGCGACGAGACCACTATATTAACGTCTGCTGTTGACAACTGCAACTCCTGCTGCAGCCACGCCCACTGCTGCTCGCCCAGCATGTCTCCCATATCCATGAGCCACCAGCTATCTTTTTCGAAGCTGTACACCCCCATGCACAACAGAGGGTCCTAAATAAGTGGAGCGCCCTCATGTGTACGAAAACATGAGACGGCTAAACTTCTTACTGCACCCCTGCCCAAGCAACCAACTCACCGTAAGTCGAGAAAAATCACTTTTACGTTCAGATCTTCACCGATGCTAATTTCGTGAGATGAATACACGCCGTTCCAATCCAGCGACCGAATGGCGGCAGTCTCGTCCACACCCAGAAAATTGAGCATGGCGTCCTTCGATTCTTCCACAGCAGCACAAACACCAACTCCACACTGGATTGCCCCCAAATGCAACAAAACCACTGCAGTAAATGCGCCAAAATGCTGATTGGACTCCCGGAGACAAGAACATATGGGCAAAGGCGGCTGGCAACGACTGCATACCGTGTTTGAATGTATACATTTTGTTGGCATTATCTTCGCCCATGTCATGGTCATCCCAAGTTCCTGCAATACTGGGAACTTCTTTTAAGAATTCCTGAAGACAAGGGAGAGATGGGACTCGTAACTGGCGGTGGTAGCAAATGGCCTGCAGTTAATCTATATAGATTTCAAGCGCGCCTCCGATCCTTCACGGTTTGGATCGCTGTGGAGAATACGTACAAGTCTTCTCACCGTGTACTCTGTATTAGCAAGCTGGCTGTTGTATGCTGCGATGAGGCCTGGAGGAGGAATTGGTTTCTTCCCCTCTGATAGCTTCCACAAGAAGTTCCTCGAATCGCTTGCAGTTGGGAGCTGCATGTGGTCCGCTGTATGAATGCATATGCAAACACCACACTTGGTACACAGTGACTGCAAGTGCATACTCCGACATAATTACAGTTGGCTTGTGCAGATAAAGGGGTAGCATGCGTGGAAGCTCATCAAATGTGCTGAAAAGCGCTACCATATACGTTGTCCCCCATCCAAAGGAATGCATGGGGTTTTCGGCGGCGGATGTACTTCCAAACACGGCGCCCTTCAATATCATGTTTCGCGTCCAGCCCTGAAGCACATGCCACGGAACACCTATTTTGGTCGCCACAACCCCCCTGACCATCCTCAACTTCACGCGCCCAATCGCGCCTACAGTCGCAACTATCTATTTTATTGGATACTTGCCTTCTGGCTGTCTATTGCACGAAGCGTATACAATTCGATGCGGGTTTTCGGGGTAGTGGCCCAAGTCATAGGGCGGGAAAGACACTGGTGGAAAGCTGCCTAGAGGCCTCCAGAATGAAGGTGAAGGGTTAAAAACGTAATTGCTATCACTTCTACCGTCTCCAACTCCGCTTAAGCTAGCATTGTTTGCATTCTTCGCCACTGCAGAAGTGGATGTTGGTGACAATACATCCGGCAAGCCTTCGACTGCCCCGGCGCAAGCATTTAGCAGAAACAGAAGAGCAATCAAACATAAGGGGCGGACTACCGCAGTCGATCCAGATAAACCTTCTTGCTGGTGTCTCGTATTCACGGATTGAACGATGCAAAGAGGATTTCGACGCATCATGTCTCCTGCGCTGGCGTTCACACACGTCCAGCAGTCAGCAGCTTTAACAGGCCCTCACCACACATCCAGCTAGTCTGGATTCTCCTATTCAACTAAGTTGTGGTGATGTTGCTGTATATTTGGTCCGGCATAGGCAGAACACAGCCTGTACTCTTTACACGAGAGGAGATGATTATAACCGTGCAACGTCACGGACGTCAGCCATTTCTTGGTCTGCCTTCCGTTGCACTGGCTCCTCGCACAGCTCGATAAACCCGAGAAGAATACTCACTGTAGAATAGGCTGCAGAAAGGAACACTAATGAATCAAATGATATGCTAAACGATCCCCCGGCAAGTGGCTCACCCTGAGTTCTTAGGTAAGCACACCCCTAAGAAACGAGCCAGACAAACCGTACAGATTCTCAGAAGTTTTTATACCGGATAGGAATCAACGTTTCCGCAGACATAAGTACTTTTATTAGATCCAACAAATAACAACCCTCCAGCCCCAAAGAAGCCCCAGGCAGTCATTGATATGGCAATGCCTGCGTCACGATGGGTTGGTAGCGCATCGGAATTCATTAAGTGTTGCTTCCAAATCTTTTGTTGTAGCTTTTTGGTGGTGTTTGAATCTGAGGCAGGGGGCACGTTGCTCGGTCTCCTAAGTGCCGCACAGCCGCCCTCTAAATTGTGTAACGACGCCTTGGCACATCCACTTATTATGCCTAAGTGGCAGTTGTTCCCTCCCTTGTCTCTTTTGGCTCATGTGAAGGAAGTTCGAGTACGCCTATATCCGGGCCGGGCGGCCTCTGAAGGTTGCCGACAGCTCGCCTTTATGTTGAACAGTAGCAAGATACAACGGAAGTATCCGGGCCTTCAATCACGCGTCGAGCTTTTAGGGTAGGCATGTCCTGTTGTTCGCTATATAGCTATTACTTTTACGGAAGGAGTGAATGCACGATGTCGGTTGTGATGGCTTGCGTGATTTCTCTTTCTTGGCAGCAGGGTGCCAGCAGAAAGCAAGCCCATTGACAACTCTGCATTTGAGGTATCTATTCAACTTCTTGCATTGTCACTGTATGCAGAATGTATCTGTTTTTGTTCGTGCCGCTTCAGTTATGATGCACCATCGGAAGTTCACATCGAATTAAACAACGGCAAGAAGTTCAGGTAGGTCAGTTTGCTTTTCCCATTTGCTCACTGATTCTCTGTGAAAAAGCAGGAAGCATGAAACTTACATAGTCGCACCAGCCATTATATCTCTCGCATTTTGTGCTTCTTTTGCACTGGAACTCAAGGCTCCCCGGCGACGGCTTCTCCCTCAAAGAGCTACACATGCGCATTGACCGAGAACAGTATCAGCGTAAGCCAAGGGACTATTTCAGCAAATGTTGTGCTGCGGCGCATACTTACCTAGAGTAGCATGCTGCTTCTGGGCCTTTTGTCTGTGTGCAAACTTCGGCTGTTTGCAGTTTATGTTGAACATATCAAGGAACACGCTGCTGACGCAACAGCTGACGACGATGGCTGACGCTTACTGCATGCAAACGAGTGGGGTTTGTGGGCAGCCTTCTTGATAGTCGGCGGCACAGATGTGTAGTGGAGTGTCTGGAAAACGCATCGGAAAAATTCCACAGTTCTCTCCTTAGCCAGTTCCGAGTTTGAACTAAGCCACAGTTGAAACTGATACACTATTTTCCGTCATAACTTTCGCTGCCCGTTTATTTTGGCGCAGCGTTGCCTTCATGTGCACCGTTTGTCGCCGGGCTAACCAGGTTTCACTGTCTGTAAACGTCCATCTGTAAAACTCCCTCCTGACAACTCTCTTCTTCGGTACTGAATTGTTCCCGAGCATAGCTTAGCCGTTGTACTCTAAGCACTAGTGCCTTCCTGAATGCTTGATGACGAGACTTGATTATCGGGAAACTGGAAGGGTGTAGACTGGAGGGCTCCTGCTAGCTGAAGTCTATACGGCAGTTACGCTTCCCACTGTGGCAAACGGCATGTTTATACTGGAAGCTCATTCAACTATGCAGCCCGGCATATTTCATGAAGCAAATATTTGGGCAGTTCCTCCTCAAGTCAAACCATATAGCACTCAACGAGAAAGTTCGAACCGCCCCCGCCAAGCGACTCCGAAGGAGGCAGTATGGGGACGCTGCCTTCTGAGGACCGAGCATGCGGAGCCTCAAACTAGCATATCGGCAGAGGCCTCAACTATTTCCGGCAGCGCAGGTGTATGCCTGGAGTACCTGGGGTTCGCGCTTGTCCGTACCCGGTTTCCTGTAGCAGACTACCGGGGCACGTCAGAACTACACAACTTCAACCAGTTGCGTCACCAGGTCCACGCAGATAGTGAATGCCAAACCAACCAAGGCACCCATTCCATCAAAGCCTGGAGTCATATAGTGACGGTTAGGTTTAGTCTGGCCAACTTGCTGATGCAACAAGCTGATTAAGGCTTTTCTGCCTTAACCGACAAGAACGGATGTGTCAGCAAGTACTTCTCAGGGAGCCAGTTGGGGCCCCTCTCCTGCGAACTCATCAGCACATGAGGTCTCAGAAAGTCATGTGAATCTCGCTCTCTGAAGCCCACAACAAGCAGAACCAAGCACAGCCTCGCTACTGACAGCAAGAAGCCGCTTTTCACTCACCTTGCGTCTTCGGTCTAGATACCGTGTCATTGGGTTGCTGTTTTCTGCCCGTTCTCTCTCCTTGTTTGCAAGCATCCACTCTGTAGTGAAGCGCTTCGGTTTGATACCTGAGAGGGCACGGCTAATACATCAATCAAGAGTAATGCCACCGCACGCTGACGCTGCTTCACAGAGCGTGAGTGCGAAGCATGTCAGCTTAACGACACGGGAGCATCTTGCTGCATGGAGGGCGTTTTCGTATGCTTACCGATAAGCGAGAAAGTAGTGATCATGAAGGCGACGCTTAAGGATAACAACAGCAGCGGCACCGACGCCACTATCATGTTGTGCTGCAGCAACCAGGCACTGGAGAACACATGCCACACCACAAGTGTACACGCAAACTGGGGTGCATGGCCAGAAAACGATACAGGAGAGTAAAGCCCAAGAACTACTAACGTGTCCCACTCCAATCGACATGTGGCTGCAACCCAGTTTGTCTCCTTACTAGTGAGCAGGACTGTCCCTTGCGAACTGTCCTTTATAAACGGTGTGAAACACGCCGACTGGAGCCAAGTGCCACCGCTGCCAGTCATATTTGTGGCTGTACGTGGTCTGGGTTAGTCGGTAGACTTTGGGGCTGCCATCGGCTTCAAATTCACGTGGAGGAGGGGACGGGATGTGTAGATGGGGAGAATGTGTGGCAATATTCCGCACGTTAGATAGCGAAGGTGCGAAGGAACCTCTCGTCCCTATTATGGATGTCCAACCCCCGAAAGCCACGGTTGGCGGTCGTGCGCAAGAGCGCACGAGTGGGCAGGGGAACATTGCCGCAACGTGCTGGATTGTCATATAAATGAGGAATACAAATTAATTAATTGCCCAGCCTTACTTGGGAACGACTCAGCTCTAGCTGCTTACAGTTGGGACTGCGGCATACGTCGTGTCTTACACAACGCTGCAAGCAGTCAAGCGGAGCGACGGCAACTAAAATTGCATCGGATAATGGCGTCGGGATACACGAAGAAGACGAAAACCTGCTTAACTTATATACATGTAATAATAAGTGTTACATGGTGGGATACTATATTTGAAAGATGCATTCTTTTGGCGGTTGGCGTGTACGGGGCTATGCGCTGGAGGCATTGCTAGCTGCGGACTTGTGGGGGGGGTTGTTCTAACATTCACAGTCTAACGAAACCATCCAGGCGAGAAGTTATCGCTTACTGACTAAAGGCGGCTCTAAGGGGGGGTGGAAGCATTCGGCGGAGAGCCTCCATCATTGCAAACCGGTTTCCCGCCGTCCGGACATATTACAGCGCTTACATGACGAGGGAAAGAAGAGAAGGAATTATTGGCGACCCTAAAACGGTAGTGAGCTGCACATGACCCAACGCTTCTACACAAATAGCTAGTTGAAATGCCGCTTACTGTAGAGAGATGCCTCGATCTTATCGGAGAGTTGTGAGTTGTAGTACAGCCAAAGTACTTGAGATTAGACCTTCCCAAGGCAGCTGGCCACCTAACCCATGCTTGATGGAATTTCAGCACATTGACATTCATAATACTGGACAGAAATCACATTGCAGCAGCACCGTTTGCGGCCATCATACTGCTTCCGGAGACACCCGCATCACAGCGACTCAGGGGCATGTGGCTGCGGGAGAGGATGCAGCCTGACGAGATGCAGTGCACCTCGTTGAAAGTATGGCTACAAGGCAGCCCCGCACGCAAATGCGGCCAAGCCCCGTTGGCAACATGCATGAATGCTATGTGCAATTGCTCTACACTTGTTTGGCCCCAAATACGCAGCGAGCACACCAGAAATGCATGCGCCATCATTGGTCAGATCGTGGTGCACCAGTCATCCCTCTTTGGCCCATGCGACCCGAGCACAGCAACCCAGGGTCCTGTGATTGGTGGCAAGGTAAGGCAGCCTGTGTTGAGCCACAGCATTGCTGCATCTCCTGCAACCAAAGGAACTACACACGGAGGCACACCTAAACCCTTTTGGTGTATACACTGACTTCGCAGTCAAGTGTTAAAGCTCTCACTTGCTTCCAGTAGCCAGCATACAAAACTGGCATTCCGTGTATCCACCCACCCTGGCATTCTCTCATGTGTACTAGCCCAGCCCACCTCCTAAAACTACTTCCATCACTACCAAATACTTAGAAGCAGGAGTTTATGTAGCGACATTTGTGAAACACTTCATAAGATAAAAATAACCACCCTAAAAGAGCGCATAAACCCATCTCCTAAATTTACTAGTCATTTTGTTATTCCATAGGCCCGAGTGTAGCATGCCCTACATGCAGTTGAGACGGACACTCCGACTGATGCACAGACTACCTATTAACGGACAAGTAAGTGCTACAATTGTCTATTCAGTTATTACATGCAGCGAAAGAGGGCTTGGACGTGTTTACACGCAGGGAAGCCGTGCAGCACGAGTTGCGGCGAGGTGCTTTGCAACTCGTGATGGGCCGCCTCCTCTTTCAGCGGAAGGCACATGGGCTGCCGCGCAGTGGATGCCTAAGGGCTTGAGGAGGTCAGCTGCTCTTGGGGACTCTCTTATTATAACAAATTGACCTCTTTGCCGCTCACAGCAGTCCTCTAGTAAGATCGGGGACTCTCGGTACACTGACTATCTGGCTGTCTGCATCCGCATCTGGAAGTGGTCACAAAACATGGATATAAGCTCGCAGGAGCCTTTGCAAAAGGCAAACAGTCTTTTGCAACAGAAGCGCACGTTACAGCTTGATGCGTTTCCAGTAGGATTGGCCTGTGTTCTACTTTTTTTCTACTTGTCGCTTGTGCCCCGGCTTGCAGTGGAAAGTGTGCACATCAAGAGTAGCCCTGAGCAGGTAGTGGCCCTTCGCAAGGCACCAGACCAATCCACTATGATTTTAGCGAGACAAGCTTTACTAACTATGAATTGTCTAAAACGTCCCTTCCACCGGGTTGGCTGCAGAGATGTGACGAGTCTGGCGGCTTGCTTTTCCTAACAGTCTCTAACTCCAAGTTTAAATCCTAAATGCGTGCTTCTATTCAACCGTAGTTTTACCACTCGCGTACTGCCCCCTGAGACTATACACAGCCAAGCGGCCTGGAAATGTTGAGCTATTTTATAATATACTGCCCCAAAACTGGACTAACCAACGCATGAATACATCGAGGTCAGCAGCAAACGATTGGTTCAGCGTCAACATGGTTGGCAGTAGCCAGCACATGCAAGTAGCCAAGAACCACCTATCTGAGCTGGGATACACGTTCTATACTGGCAGCATGCAGAGCCATATCATTCATTCACTACCCAGAAACGGGGGCAAAAGGCCTTGAATGAGACAAAGTTGTGCTACTAAGCAGAAATGCGCGACACAACCCTGCTGAATTGACAGGAGTCCTTACTTGGTAATCGATCCTGGCCAGCGCAAGCTTAGCCGTATGGCCTCCCGCAACCCAAAAGTAATGAGGCAAGGCGGGCAGCCATTCTTGAATGAGTTGACAAGCAAGAAAGTAAGCCAGAACGTCTTCTAGCCTTCGTAAGCAACCACCTTCTGCACTGCAAGAGCCCACAGCCGCCTCATTGACGAACCTAACGTTGACGACTTCTTGGCAGCTCTGGCAGAAGCGCTCCTTGTACTGTGTAACCAGAGCGCAACGTAGAGGCACTACGCAGTCTCACTTCAACGACTTCTCAGGAAAAGCAGCCAAGTGGGTGATGACAGTATGGCCATTCTAGCTTTAAGTGTGCCGATTGCCCCCAGGAGGTGCCGTTTATGAGAAGTGCCTACTGTTGCGTCTAACGTAATTTAATCGCGATCACTTGACCGGCCACGCCGTCGATCACGATCCCTATCTCCGCCTGCATCACCTCAGACAAAGAAATCAAATCCCCTTCCCTACAGAATACGCAACCTGTAGTGAAACTCTTGGGAAACATTCACTGTAGTAGCTGAGCCAAAAACCCGGAAGTAGCTTACCTCGGCTCGGTGAGCGCGACGTGCTGCGGGACTCGCTTCGGCGTCGGCCCCTGCGTCTCTCATGTCTGTCGCTCCGAGTGCGACGGCTTCTGCCGCCAGACCGGGAGCGGCTCCGACTTCTGTTGCGATCATGGGAGGCTAAAAATACGCATATCCAAAACGCAAGCACAAACCAGTAAACCAATTAACACGATCCATGCAGTCCCTGCCGAGCCCCAAGTTTTACCTGTGTCTGACGTCTACCCCCTCAACATAATCTGCGTCAAACAATGTCGTAAAATTCCCCAGTGGAAGACGCTACACCACTGAGTTTTATGCCCAGTCGTTGGCTTACGTGCACGAGCCCGCGCTGACGGTGCATCGTCGTTATCCCATCCTCTCATGCCACCCGTATCTGGAATTGTATCGTCTGCACATGCAAGATAACAAAAGCAGCATATACCTCACGAAGCTGGTTCCAGCATAGTTTCGTCTTACGCTTTGCGGCAACAAGTTACTCTGTGACATAATTCAGGAGCGCCAACCCAACTCTACCATGAAGTCATACAGAAACGTACATGCTACAAGCGTCGGCGGTTTCGGAGGGGCGGTTCCGGTCGCGAACTGTTTGATTTGCTTGTTGAATTCCGTGGCCATCATTTGCTCATGTCTACGCACCAGCTCTTCGTTGATGCGTGCGGCCTGTCAAAACAGCAGTATTCATACTACATGTAAAGATAAGCGGGGCATACAGAAACTGCCCCTCCCCGTAATGAATAAGAGTGCATATTCTAAGCTAGGGCATCAACTAGTCAAACTCTCGCCTCTTCTCTCTTCCTTTCCATCTCCAGCCTTCTGTCCTCCAAAAATTCGGGAGGGATCCCCGTAGGAGTATTCTGTGCACACAACGACACAGACGATACAGCCGCAAAATGCCGCTACTCGCTGCTTGCACTTCTAACAGTGCACACATCACAAACGAGTATTCCTTGAGAACTCCTCTGACCCACTTGACAAGGCAGAATGTGCTGGCCAGCTACCGCTTTCACTCTCCAAGTGTACAACATGAGAGGTGAAGCACATTTTATTACTAAGTGCACACGTTTTAATGACACTGAAAATTGTGGCAACTGCCCCCGGAATACCTGGGCGCTCAAAAGGAGTTTCCAAAGTTCGCGGACGAAATGCGTCGCCTGCTTCCCGACAAATCCTGTAAGCGATATTGCAAGTTTCTTGGGGCACAGGTAATTCTTTCCTGCACAAATGCACAGATACATCCAACTCCCATGCATAAACTTGTGCATTCGAGCTATGGCCTACCTTGGGGGTAGCTACCCGCAAACGTTTCCTATCCCCGTAGGAAGCCGAAAACGAATTGTCATGTGAATTGCGCCAATGCACAGCAAACTACCCGCCGTACTCTCGTCAGCATCTGCAGCGAGAGCTTCCTCCGGCACCAACTGTGAAAGACAGTAAGAAATGACGATATCATCTTCGAAGCCTGAGCCAACAAAACCAAACAGATGATGGAGCCTTCCGTGGTGCTGCCCGTTGGGTGCGCTTCTTGATCATCATGCTTGAAGAATGCACACATTCAGAAAGCTTTTCTCCAGACTAAACCCTACCGAGAAGCTCCGTGATCTTATGGTTGATCCAGGCCTTCATAACCTCGATGTTCACTTTGCTCATGTCAACTTCCTGTTCGAATATTGCCGGCCACTACAAAGAAACAAAGTACAGCCAAGTACACAATCGATTTTCCCTTCTGTTAAGGCAAGATAGCAACTATTCGCGGGGATGCCCGTTCATTCACGAGCGTGCTGTTCTACGGAGCCATAATGCACGAACGAGAGACGGCACTGCTCGCGGAGAATACGGCTACCGCCCACTTTTCTCTGCGCGATGAGTTGACTGTCCTTATCCTTAAAGAAAGGAGTTTGTTCCGTAGAAGTCCCTTTGTAGAAATTCCCCGACATTTCTAATTTGGCGGAGACCAACACAGGTCAAGAGCAGCCGAAAGGTCCCAACAGATCAAGCACAATCCCTCCTTGAGGAGCTCGGAGTCAAATAGTCTTGCCCCTAGACAATATGTTCAGGCAGTGACTGACGAGGGCTCGTCTTTGTGAAGCTACTCTGGTGATAGGCGCAAGCGGTGGGATGCTCACCAGCGTCAACGGGGAGGACGGGCTGAAGTGTCTCCAATATCACCTAGATCATATAAATGTGCAAACGATTGCAAAGTTTTACTAAAAAAGGTCCCCGTTGGCAGGCCTTACGTGGCTTCGCAGTGTTTGCTCCCTAGGCATGCTTCGGGCTTAGCAGAGCCGTCACAGTTGGGAAGAGGAGCAGCAGATGCTTAGCTTCCGCTCCATACATATAAACAGAACGAGAAGAATTGTCCCACTGAAGCAGCGAAAAGGATTAAGCCTCAAGCCACTGCAGCAAATGGATTGCCAACACCTGTCGGGCCATGCAGACCGCCAGGGAAAAGAGACCTCAAAGAGCCTGAGAACCGTAAACGTCCTGGTGCTTCATGAAATAAGTCTGTATTCGCCAATATAGCAATAATGATGAGCGAAAAGAGTAAACACTTTGAAAGCCTTGAAATTATCACTTGCTCTGCATGCATCGGTAGCAGGGGGCCCCATTGCGCATAAACGCGTTGTCTTGTTCAACAGTAGGCACAGAAGAATCGGCAGTGGCTGTGTATATTTCTCACTCACGAATGCCATTAGGATATAGTAATGCCTTCACGGAATATTCAGTGCACTTCTCTTTTTTGTCCTGCTACTGAAGTGGGACGTACAAGGCCCGAATTCTCCAGCTCAGCTGGCAGCAGTTTGTGTGAGACTCTGAGAGCCCTGGAGACTGAGGATGTTTGTAAGAGGGGACTAGATGCTTGTAGAGGCGGCTCGCCGGAGCAAGGGGCTTTCTCTTGCAAATATCAGTTCGGTTTCTGACCCAGGAGGCGGATTAAACTACAGTGTAGCAGTGTTGTAACGAGTGGAGGATGCTCTATCTGATGTTGGTGTGCGTGTGTGACAGTTGTTTTCAGGTTGGTAACAGAGGTACATGAAGGTGTTGAAGAAGTGCCCACAGTATTAGTTCACGCACATGTCGAAAGGGAGGTGTATCAGGTTGCATATGACATTGCTTCGCTGTTGGTTGGCTTTGGTGCAGTTGGGTAGCGAGCTCTTCGTTGTGTGCATGCTACATACTGATGCTCAAGCAGACGCCCAGAGATTGCCTATACTTTTCGTGCATGCAACAGAAGGGGCTTTGTTTTGTTTGAATGTGGGGCTGGCGTGTTGTAACGCGAGTCCCTGATATTAACAGAGGACTATCGTGTGCTGCGAAGAAGCGAAATACTTATAAGAGTCAGTAAAAGCAGCTCACCTTCCCCAGAGCTCGCGCAACCATAGCGCTGCCGCTTGGCCGCCTACGCACGGGGAGTTGGGGGAGCCGGGCAAGTGTTGCAGCGCACCTCGTTGCAACACGTGCTGCTCGGCAGCCCCATATCTAGACACATCCAACTTCCCTTTTGCTGCTTGTACTAACTCAATAGGCAATTGTTTAACACTTCCTTCTCCCTTAGTATGTAGTCTGCGCACCAGTCGATGTACGCGTCTCAACTGCACGTAGGGCACGACTCAATTGCCCGTAGGGCATGCCACATCTGCCCCCCCTCGCCAGCAGAGGGCTCATGCCCTCGTGTGCACTGACAAAAATGAATAGAAAAATAAGAAGGGGAAAAAGGGTGGGGATGTCGTGAACGCCTAGGAGCGCTCTACGTGAACAACAGCGCCGCAACGACTCACGTCTCGAGTCGCTGTCGACTCGGGGTGAAGGGGGGGGCATTCCGGGAGC
>CAJFCY010000191.1:0-23729 GCA_904066265.1 Eimeria zaria | reverse complement strand
CCTGTAACGTCCAGCCCTGGGGTATAGGCAACGCTTAAGATTTGCTACAAAGTTGGGTAGTGTTCATGCATCAAGCAAGCCAACTCTTAAGCGTCACAGGGAGTGGTTCTTGGAGTTGTCCAGCGCCAGCGCGGCCTGGAGCGCCTGATTGTTGAATAGGATTTTACGCATGCGTTTTGCATTAAAGCTCAGGAAGGCATTTTTAATACTTCAATTATCTAAAACGACACTGAAAAGGAGTCATTAATAACTGCAGTTGGCTTTCTTCACTGAAACGTTGGGCGGGTGTTGCTGGCTTGGGAGAGCACAACTGCTGTGTGTCTGGGCTCTCTCGGAGGTCTCGAGGGCCATAGGGAAGTACAGAAATAAATATACAGATACACATCTATAGGAACCTCTTGTTCTTTTCTCTTTTCCATAAACTGGATACTGAGGTCACTCAAAGCCCACGGCAGGAGCACCGCCTCCAGGCAAGCCACGGCGGGAGTGTCCTCGAGCCAAACAGATGACCCGTAGATCAGGCATGGGAGACTATGCAGACGTGCCATTGTTCTTCATTTGTTTGTGGGCAATTATTTGCTGACTGCTTGACTTTTAAACCTCTTAACCGACAGAAGAGCCCGCAGGCGTACATCCCCAGAAGCCATCACCACACTGCGTGCTTGTAGTCTGTTGTTTATGGGTGTAATCTCTACACAGATACACAAACAAAGAACCAAAGTTAAATGTTCTATTGGAGTGCACAAGACTACAGGCAGGTCGCCAACTTGACAGCAAAGAACCTACACGACGACATTACCACCGTGCTCACATGCCGTTCCCACTTGTTGCTCACAGCAAAGGAGGTAAACGACCAATGGCCCACGTTTTGTCTTCCAAATGGAAAGTTAATATTTATACAAGTTGTAAAGAGGGAAGCCGACATGTAGTCATGGCTGTATGCCCATAGACCAATACAGTGTGAGTGGTTTGAATGTGCGGTATACCTAAATGATTTGCGCACTATGTGGAACACTGCAAACAATTGTATGCATTGGCGCGTATGTAGCTGCCCATCGATAGAATTTCTGATTTTACACTTCAGCTTCTCCGTTTATTGCTGTTGCTGCCAAATAGAATTTGGCACCTTAACCAACCGAAGGACCTTTGGGCTGCTCTGGTGTCCATATTGCTAACATTTACAGACTGGTTACGGAGGATGCCCACGGTTTTTAATTTCCTCCTTCTTTTCCCATATGCTCCTCCGGTATCAGTGCAGCTAGCTTAGCCACCGGTAGCACGTTACTGCGTCACAGCTAACCGATGCTGTTTAGAGCAGCATCTAAAGGCATCAGCCGCCTTACTCGCACGGCAGGTAGTATATAGGAAGTATGGAATGAAGTATTTCGATGCTTCTGTGAGTCTCGATGTAATAATGATAATAATAAGCTTCATTAAAGCAGAAATTCGTTGCGTTTCGTTCACTGAAAGTTCAACTGGCGTATGCATTTCAGTTCCGCAGAGGTGGGGAAAAGGTCCTGGCACTTGAGGTCTGCTGCACGAGAGAGGAGCGTCGCCATTTGCAGCTTTGAAAGACAAGAAAAGGCAAGGGAGCTGGAGTTGCTTCTTCCCTGTAGCCCCATGGGCAGCATTATTTCCCGCAAAGGGACTTTCAGCTCGTGTTTCTCTAGGAGGTCCGCCACGCAGTACCGTCGTTCAGAAAAGCGCAAGTGCGAATTATAAAGTATCTGCGACCTGTTACCCTCATCTTCTCTGGCAGCTGCAAGAAGCTGTTCTGCTGCCGATGCAAGGCGCCCACTTGCTTGGCCTTCAAGGACGCCATAAAGAAGCCTAAGCGCATGCAGGAGGCTCGGGTACAATAGTCACGCTAAAATAATTGTTTGTGGGAATCTGAACTTGGCAGTTTCTACGAAGGTTCCTCCCATTGTGGCCATTCTCTCATTCATATGTTGACAATTCAGCGCTTCAGCAGAATTAAATTACTTGGGTTGCACTTAAGTATTCACTTGAATAATGTGTTTATACGGGGCGTTTCATCTGGCTATTATGCCTTTGCAAAGAAGAATTAGCAAGGTGAAGCTCGGGCTGATGGATATTTGCTTGCCTTCCATCTGCAATGAGGAACCCGGTGAGAATGTCCGCGGCTGCCTCATACGTCGCTGCAGCTGTAATCGCTGCTCCACTGTTGTTATTGTCCTGCAGTAGGTCTTGTGACTGTTCTTTCTCCTTGCGTTCAATTTGTTTTGCCTCATCTGCCACTTTGCTCCCCAACGGGGCTACGAGAAACAAACGGTTTATCCCTTGTTGCGGAAAGGATATAGAAGTGCAAACACTGGACGATATAGTTCCGCCTTCCTGAAACACACCATGCGTTCCTAACAGCCTAACCAGCAATATCTATCGGTTCAGGGGCGGGGTAGGAGACACTTCATTCTCACGATATGTACATCTACGTGAGCACGTCGTTTTTTCAAAGCTTCTGTCGTTTGTTAGTGGTGTCCTAAGATGTTTCCTTAGATGACTGCGTGCTGTACAAAAGTATGTACACAGTGCAGAGCAACCGTCGCTGCTGCGGGAAACTCTTCCTTCCCCTCCGAACACCTTGCACTCCTAGCTGTTGTCCCATGTATTGCTCAGAAATAACGAGGCCAAGCTCTTCGTGAGGCACAATACATTGGTTACTACTAACATATGCACCTCTTGCCTGGCTAAGCTCGGCTCGATCAGGTAGCGTAGCGAAGCTTAGATGCTGAAATAACGGCTCTGCCAGTCTGATCTCTATGGAGATTTGCGTGCCGCTACCCATGAAATCGGGACCAGCGGTTCTGCAGAGTTGGACAATTTCCGTGCCTTCTTTCCGAGCCACATAGCCGGCAACCGGCAGAATATCGGTGCAAAATGATAGATGAGTGGCCCCGCAGCTCGATAAAGTGCTCAGACAGAATGACGCTACTCCGTGAGGAGGCCGAAAAGGCGTTGGCTCTGCGCCTGTGGGGAAGGTATTTGTGCTGCTTAGTAGGAATTGGTTTGAAGGAGTCTCTGGATTGCCTCCGGAAGAGCGTTGCGTCTTCGTTGTTCCCCTTCGCGCCTTTGCGGGAGTTCCGCTGGCAGTTTTCGGTTGTTTCAGCAAGGGCCGCTCCGTTGTTTTGCTTTTGCACTGCCAAGCAGTTACGTCTTCGCATAGGCTTGATTGGCCCATCCCTGATAGATCGTAAGTGTTAAGAAGCTCTACTTCTAGTCGGCGCTCTTCAATAAAGTCTTTAAGTTCGTTCTGGTCTTCCACCGAAGGTCCCCAGAAACAGAGGAATCCAGCATCCCATCGCACCCTGTTTGCTCCAAGAACGGTTGTTGGCATTCTGGGCTCTGTCTCTACGACAGTTCGAAATAAGTGTGCACGAGCGAAGTATTCAGAAGGTCCCTCGGCAGAGTACCTCCCGCCCCTGGAAGTTTCCGCCCACGACTGATTCTCCGATGATGCCCCTTTATTTTCGGCAGTCAGTGCAGAAGAAGAAGCAATAGGAACGACGGCAGCAGCTGCGCCCTCCCCTGCTGCGGCTGCTGCTGCCGATCCGGTGTTGTCTGCTGCACCCTCAGACGCGTCGTTGGGTCGGGGCTTCTGGAGGTACAGAGGGCTCAGCGGAAGATAGCGTGCATCTCTAATGATGAACCAAACGGGATTTAAAAGATGCCGTAGGGCAGGGGAAAGCAAAGATGTGACTGCTTTTACTTCAATGCGGAGCGAAGCAACACCTACAACACAGCTGCCACGCAAAGGCACACGAGGGCAGTGACGTACTTTGTGCCACGACTACTTCCCGCTCTGCCTCTGTGTCTAGAGTCAAACTTCGAAGCTGGACGCCTTTGATGTGTTGAATTACCTGGAATCGTCGAGAGAGCTTCTTGGACGCCTTCTGGTGGCTGCATGCGTTCGCCATCTTTCAGAAGTAAAAGCGCAGCAACCGGCATCTCAGCTATTCTTGATTCTCCTGGTGGAATGATTGATCGAGGGGGACCTGCTTTCTTTCCACTCTTCTCTCGCCCATCAGGCTTCGCAGAAGCTTTGGGCTGAGCGTCTTTTCTCTGAGGCGCGTCTTGAGCCGATTCCGGAGTCCTTACAACTGTAAGTGTTAGTGCCTCCTTAATGAACTGTTCACAAAAGGTGGCGGGAAAACTAAAAGGCATGAGGTTCAGCTCAAAGTTTACTGCAGCCAGCTGATAGCATTCTTCTACAGTCCTTGTATTCCCTTCCTTCGTGGAAGCTTCGCACGGGAGGGGGCAACAACCCGTGCACTTCTCCCCCCTATCCTCCCATGACGGCCACAAAGAAAAAGGGCCGGTCTCATGGACCTTCCCTAGGAACGTGCAGAAGGCCTGTAGCGACCCCAGGGCTGCCTTTTCTGCAGTGACAGAGAACTCTACAGCAAGAGCCGCAGCTTCATTGTAAGGGGCCTCCTTCGCCTCAGAAGAAAGGCGAAGTAAACAGGCTTCAGCCACCTCTGCCTGGCTAGGGCCCGCCGGCTGTGCCATCTTCCGCAGTTACTCGCAGGGTTCCCCACCACGGCAAACGGCACACATACTGGCAGCCCGAGCGCTGTAATGTGCTCTATTTACAAGCACACTGCTCCTTCATGTCTGAGTTCCGTGCTTGGTTACATGACCTACAAGATCTATGGCTACCAGTGGCATGCAGTGGTTGGGAACGAATGCTTGCAAGAATCCTCTCTGTCCACTACGAACGCCCCTGATGGTTCGAAGCGGCCCCTCTGATATCCATCTGATATCCAGGGCAGGCTTCCTGTGTTTAGCTAATACACAGGCTGCAGCACTCCACCTAATCGTCGTCTTAAGCTGGAAGACATATTAGAAAGTATGTACAGCGCTACAGGGCTGTTGGCTGTGTGCGTGTTGCGCACCAGGTGCACGCTGAGCGGTCGCAGCCCTAGGCTACGACCGCATTGTAGCTACTAGAAGATATCGAACTCATAGAAGGTTTTGCATTTTATATTCATTTGTCCTTCGAAGCGAATGGAAAGCAACGCATCCATTCGGCAAGTTTCAGTAACTGGAGCGATGCTCGCCGTCCGGACCGTCAGTCGGTTCTGCCTATACAAACGCATTGAAAATTTGCGGAATGACTGTTTAGCATCTTTGGAACTGGGCTATTTTACAGTGATACTATTTGTGCTTGGAGAACTTCGCTAGAAAACCCACGTTGGTGACGTGCTCACGGGAACAGGCATGCAACACCGGACCACTGCAGGCCCCATCATCCAGGCGCTTCTCAATTGTGTGCAGCTTGGACGAGTGTAGCTCACTTCTACTTCGTTCTGCTTCAGAGTGTCTGACTTTAAGGAAATTCGTCTTATTAAACTTAGCTACTTGCAAATTCTCTTGCTGCTTATTGCTGCAGTGGTGGTAGCTCTGTCCCGCTCTGGTTCAACTGCCTTCAGTGCTTGGCCCCACACTCGAGACTGCCAGGAGGTATTTGCAGCATTTGCTTTCGCCAGGAAACCTCGCTCGCTTTTGATTTGAGCAGATGGCATATTACGTTCAAGAAGAAAGGGCTCCTGAGTGCAGCCTGTTCGATGTACCCCTTATCGGTGAGTGCAGCTAGCAACTGGTTGTCTAGGTACTGGTGTTAAATCTATCTTGTACTATTACCTGTATTGAGTGTTCCTGTTCCCGGCCATCTTTTGTGTTTCTGTCAAGCCGCAGGGGCCGTGTCGGATTCCTTATGCTGCCAGGGACCGAAGAGAGACTTCGCAACGGAAGAGGAATTTCGGCTGGCCAATGCGGTGAAAATGTACCCTGCAGGTTACGTGGATGCGCCTGGCTACGCATATGGATACCATTACCAGCATGGGGGGAATGCCCCGAGTTACTGGCACTACAAGCCTCCCACCACGATGAACTATCCGCCTGCGACGGCGGCTGTTGCGCCTGTGGGCTACTGTCCGTATCCTGTGCAGCGCCCTCCCCAGGCGCAGAGGTGGGCGTATTATTACGAACCTGAAAATTACACTCATTCGAGACCAGTAGTACCTCCCGTTGAGGCGGCTTTGCACGAACGCTTCAGCAGCAGCTGGGCCGGGGCACTTGGTGGTGCGTCGCCTCCGATGGAGCCACGTGGAATGCCCGCTCAGCTGGGAATAACCGCACAGGCGTCGCAGCCAAGAGCTACTCCCGGCAGTGAGGCATTTGCCCCCAGTGAATGGCGAACAGTAGAAGTGGTGAAGGTGCTGTCTTTGGTGGAGCAGGGAAGGAAAACAGGGCAGAATCCAGAACAGAAGAAGGAGCTGCCTCAGGGGCAGCAATTTGAGTCAAAGGCTAGCCAAACAGAATCCAAGGACGGCACATCCAAAGCAGTGAAAGAAGGCAGAGCTGTACAACGAGCTCCTGCTGCCAAGAGGAAACCAGCAGCGGCCAAAAAGGTGCAGCGAAGCCAAGCACGACTTCAGCAACCAGAAGGGGATGATGCTATTCGAGACGACACAATTCCTGAGCCGACGAAGGGAGACACGCCTGACAGCAATCCCGCATCAACGCCTTCTGTGGATGCTGAACAAGCATCGGATAAAGCAGAACCCAACGATACAGGAAAGGACCCTAAGGAAGAGGGAAAACGTGGAGATGCAGTTTCAAGCGAAACAGACACAACGGAGAAGCAACTGCCTTCGGGAGGACCAAATCAACAGCCTGCGATGGAGACGTCCTCGAAGAAAGAGGCGAAGGGCTGGACGCAATCGTCCGATGAACCGTCGGCAGCCGGAGGGGAAAAATTGCCCTTCAGTGACACTCAGAATCGATTTGAAATAACGGCAAGCACAAGTGGAGGCAACACAAACGGCTTCGCATTCGTATCCGTAGAAATGTCTGCCCCCTCAGTTGGAAGCACTCTGGGTTCCACAAGTCCTGGTCCGCAGAAATCGCCAGGTAAAAACGTTGAACAAAGAGAACCCAGGACAGACCAGCGTAAGTAACTTTCAAGGTTTAGACTACAGGGTTAAGACTCAAGAACGGATCTGTGCATTCTGTGTGGTACGTTCTTAGGACATTTTTACCCCACGCCTGTTGGAAGGATGGCTGAGCCACCCGGTGCTACGAACAACTGGCCAGTTGGCTACGTGCCTCCCCCGGATGACAAATACAAAGAGCTGGTGGTAGGCAGCCAGGTGTACCTGGAAGGAGGAACTTTCTACCTGAGCGAGACTGGAGCTTATCTTTTGGGGCTGAGGGGCTGATTCTGCACATTCCCTCCTCAGGGGGCACGACAAACAGCAAGGGCGACTATGCCCAGTGAAGGATCCCAGCGAAAGCGAAAAACAATTGGTTTTTTTTTTGGTTGCTTGTGCACATGTAGTTTAGGTGCCAGCTAGTACTTCGCTGCTGCCCGCAGGAATTATCAATGCAGGGGGTGATACGCGTCTTGGGATTTGATACAATATTTTTATTCGATTCAACCTGTGTTTTTCTCACTAAAATGATAGGGGCCTCAAAATATCGCGGCTACCATTGATTTTGCCGCAAAGAAATTGATTGTTTGGGTTACTGTGGCTGTGCAGCAGCTCGAGGTTAGCATGGCTACAAACTGGTGTTATCAACTGTCAAGTAGAGCACCTCTAGTTCTCCAGTGAATGTTTTGTTCAGGTGTTTTGTTGGGGTGCCTGTGATGACAGGCACCCTGGTACATACATAGGACGCAGCACCCACTTAGAGTGTGATGCAGCACCCCCATCAGTGTACACGCTGCTAGAATGAAACGGTCTCGATTCGTCGTATGCGCTGCTAGCACCGGTTATTGTGGTGCTGTAGTGAAGTGTTAGCGCCTTCTACGTATCACGAAGGAGTCAATGCTGTGCACGGACAAACCCAATGGCGAGGTGATCCCTGTCGAAAACTGTGTAGTATCCCCGTAGTAGGACCTGGGAGACGGAAGCCGCAGTTGGATTGTCTGCATGTTTTTGCCTTGCTTCGCTCCTCCTCACTTGTCCAAATGTCCATCCCGTCAAGCCCTGGACACGGACGAGTGAGTCGCGTTCTTGAAACTACATTAGTTCACCACGGCAAGGAAGCCTACGTCTTCTGCTTCAGACTCGTCCGGCGCAATGCCCAACATGCACTCATGCACGCCGTCGTCGTTGATGAACTCTAAGACGTAGTCGTCTGGACTTAGTTGAAATTCAACAATAGTCTGCTTTCCGTCTGATGGCAGCCATGTGGCGGGCGGAGCAGGGTAGAGAAGGAAATGATTAGGCTTGCTTACTATTGGGCAGTCCTTGAAATTGAAAGTTCTGTGAGTTGAAACGCTTTTGTTATGTCCCGAATCTCTGCGAGGTTACAATTTACCAGGTCTGGAAGAGTATTCTTGTCGCCGCATCGCTCCACGCGCAAGTCCGAGAGGTAGTGCTCCATCACTCTCTGCTTGTTGGTTTTGTGTGGATTACGGGACGGTTTGGGGCAGTACGCATGAGAGGTGCTGTCTGAATCGGTACAACTGACTGACTGTTGGGGCGTATATTAAGTAAGTTCCGGTATCGACTATCGACGCGCCTCCAGCTAATGTTTTGGAATATTTTCACCACAACGTGGAGAATTTAATTAATGCTGCAAGATCCTACTGTCGTGTGCATCCCTCCGGCGTCTAGCGATGTCCACGGTTTTTGTAGAGTAGGAAAGCAAACGACTGCTTTTCGCAACACTCAAGACCTGCACTGCGGAAAGCCGAGATTTGGACAGAATTGTCTGTTAGGCTGTACACTAACTGCGAGTAAACAGCAGAAATGGCCACCTGTCCAGTAGCTGTTGGACGGGTCCACGGCTACCCAACTTCAGGTATTGAATAAGTGGAGACAGAGCTTATCGTGAATCGTGAGTACCAAATCTTCCGTACCTGAATTCCTCAGCGGGGTTTTCTTTCTTTGACAAGTCGGCGCCGCCAAATGTCAGCGTCCCTCCTGTTCGGACCCTTGAGGATTGCAAGAGAAAGCAGGAGGAAGCTGAAACGTTGGTTTACCGTCGGCTGTGAGGTAGTACGCGAACTGATTCTTTTGGGGTTTGTTAAGCGTAAGTGCACTGATGGAAATGGCGAAATGGACCTACGGCCAGATTCCTTTTTTTCAGCGCCCCGGTTGTGACGATGTGATCGATGCTGGCCAACTGCCTTGGGTGTTGTGCCTTTTTTTGTCAACAGTGAGTAGCACTCACAAGGGTAATACTCCGCGCTTATCTATCTCATGGTTTTTGAAGCCAAGACCGACGATTCCATCCTAAAGTGATCAGCTCAGTTTGCCTCTGCAGCATTCCTCATGTCCCTTTTTGCCTTACCCATTCTAGATCTTGGAGGAGAGGAATATCGAGGTGCGTCTGTTGAAGGTCCCAAGGGTTGCACGTATGCATGACTCACTATGTATGCAGCCATTTGAGAGATGAATGCGCGTACTGCGAAGCCAATGTTGGTATGGGGGACGGAGACCCCGTTGCCCAAGTGGACAGTTTCATACGCTGTGTACAGCCGCTGCACTTGCAACCGGTGGCAAGGACTTGATGACGGTACTGTCTCACCGTCATAGCCTTGGAGGGAACCACTCAGATACTGCACATCCATTATGCTCATGCTTCCATCCTCGTTGAGACGGCGTTCGAATGTCGTGCTCTTTTTGTATTTCCGGTGACCGCGGCACTGACTGGACATGCTGAGCAGGCATGTAAACAGGAAGTTCATGGACGATATTCAAACGTATGTAATTCGTGATTTTGTAGATGATCTAACGCTACATATTGTTGAGGTAGCTAACAACGGATCAGACTCCTACCACGCTTCATCAGGAACCCAAAACTCGCATGACCCGGTGTCAAAGAGGACACGGAATGTTGACACGGGCTCCATTCCTATCCCAATATCCGCAAAATATGTTGCTGAAATCATGATTAAGAGAAGCTTCATTCCTAGTAGATTTTCATCGAATACTTGGGTCGTGATACCTAATTTTTTCGAGGCGAGAACCTGGTCATGCAGGCGGATGTTTGCAAAACGAGTAAGCGTGAGCTGACCCAGCTGTAATAAACTAAAGTGGCGTTTTCGGCGGGAGTGTTGCCTTTGATGAACAGCCCGAACATGGTTTCTCTCCATGAAGTCGTCGATTTTCTCAAGCCTCACAGAGAAGCTGCTGTGCTCTACTGGAGCTGTCGATGTAAAGAGTAGTGCCTGGCACGCCGTTGTAATAAATAATGCCCAGAGAATCATTATTTATTTGCTCGTATGTGAAATAAATAATTGGAAAAGCAGCTGAAACTTTCTCAGCTTCAAGACCCCGTCGCAACGATGAACAGGCAATAAGATGCCTAATACCCCCAAGTGTAAAGACGCCCCAGATCGATGCAGCTAGAACCTTGTCCACTTTATACGAAACGAACAAAGCAGATGACGAAAAGTGGCATATACTGGAAACACTATTAATGCTAGCTTTGTGACGAACTGGGCCTGTTGTGCGGCGACATTCAGAGCCAGCAGAAACCAGCGTCGGCTGCAGATGTAACAATGAAGTTGTTGATGTAGGGAAATCCGCGTATATCTGTGCTTGTTCTACACCGTGATTTGCCTCTATTGATGTAACTTCCACTAAAATGGAAAACCTGCACGGGGCAGACGGGGTCTTCGCGTAGTCCCCAGGCTGATGTGGAAATTAAACAATTCATTTTCTTTCATGCGTTTTTCACTCTACCAGCTAAAATTCAATAGAGCTATTAGACAGTGCTGCAGCAACTTCTCAGTTACTGCAACACTGTCTAGCATATCTATTCAATATTAGCTGTGTTGCTTGCGATCGAGTAGCAGTCCCTGGTATCGGATCCTCAACGAAGGCGAGTCAGTCTTGCGCATCAAGATCAGGTGCCACGTTCTTCTACACAACGCTTGCATTTTTGCGCGGTCACCACTCATAATATCACTTCTATACAATTACGCTCTACTCACTGTGGTACTTCTGTGGGGTATTGGGGGCGGCCATGTGCTGTATAGCGGGCCCCTTCATGCTACCTGGAGCTGCTGCTGTATCAGTGCGGCGGTACCTCTAATGCAGCTGTAGTTCTAAAATACCAGATCTTAGCCTGCTGTTTTCAAGTCTATGCTCACCCCGCATCGGCTAAAGGGCAGAACTCGCGCGCCCAATCTGCGTTTTCCTTCCTAGACGGTTAAGATATTCCATAAAGGGCCTGTCTTCGCAGGCAGCCGTTAACGGGATGAACCGTGGTTTTTCAGTTTCAGTATGGGCTAGAGGGGTCTTGCCTCCAGCTGAGGACAACAATCGTGTGGTGGTGACTGCCAGGCACCCAGCGTGTACCAGCATCAGCAACAACAAGACCGCTGCAAGAGATGTCTATGTCGTGTTTTCCGGGGGGCGCATATTCAGGGCTCCCCAGAGACCCTCAACAGCACTGTCACAGAATGATTCCGTTTGCTGCACTCCATGTTCCCAAACTTTAGTTGTGTTCGGCGACCCGGGTTCGTGCTCGGTGGGAAGTGGCGACGGGTGGGACGAGCTCTTCTCGTTTTTGCTCCAAGAAGAGGGCGCTTGGGAAAATAGCTTACTCTCTGATGGCCAAAACACGTTTCAGAAAAGTAGAAAACAACACCAGCAGCTGCAGCGAAACCTCACAGACTTCCCCTCAGCCGCACCTGGTGCCGCTACACATAGCGTCGCAGCTGGCCCAGCGAGCCGAGTCTCGGATACAAATGAATCTGAGCTTCTAAAGGTTCTTGGACCCTGTCGAGCCGCTTATGCTAGGAGAGTGAGCGCAGCGTTGTCTGGCCGATGCCGATGGCGCTCTCAGGTTGACCAGAAGAGCTGCGGCGTAGGGAGGCCTACCTGCAGTTGCATGCATCCAGCAATTCCCACCTTTCCTTCTGCTGCATTCTGTCTTGTGTACCACTCGGAAAGCTTCGGGCTTTTGTTCTTCTGTAGAGACAAGCTGGGCCTTGCCTCTTTGCTGGCGGTAGGCCCGAGCAACGACCCCAGCGAATTGCTCCCCAACTTCGTCTTAGCAACATCTGCAACAAACTTGCGAAGCTCTGGCCTTCTGAGCGGACTTGAACGTGGAGTCAAAGGACGGGTCATTGAAGTTCCGGTGGATGGTGTGTGGCTGTTGGATTTGTGGGCCCTAGCGGACCCATTGCTATTCCCATTGGGGGATAGCGATACGCCTGCTTCAGATGCAGAGGCACCGCCTGCTGTTGATCGTATGTCATTGGAATGTACAGAAGAATCCGAACACTGTAGTGCTTCCTTTTTCACCTTACCCAGTGTCTACTGCATCCCTTGGGAACAGCCAAGTATCATCCGCACGACCCACATGTGGTGCCGCTGCGCCGCCTGTCAGAATTTCCAGGAACATTTTTGGAAGCGAAAAAGCTGTCAGTGTTGCCTCCAGATCGGCTGGCATGAGGGCCCTTTACCCCAAGATGTGGATTTCTCCTTGGGGAAACGGCTCTGGAGCAAACTGGGGCTATCTGATGCGCCTACTGGGCCTCATGCGCTCGAGAAGACAAATTTCTGTGGAACTGGGCAGAGAGGAGGTTCGTCCTGTCTTTCTTCGGCCGAAGTCTTGAAGAGCCTATATAGAGAGCTTTATGGGGCCGTCGCGAGGGCCATTCCGGAGGCCCTCCAAAGGATTACCGGTACCTCTGGGCCATCTGTTAGTGGCGCAGCTCCTGAGATGGTCTTCGTGGGGCTTCTGTTTTCTGGGGGTGTCGACTCGACGCTGTTGGCTGGAATGATTCTGCGAGTTCTCGCAGCTGCTATGGTGCGATAAGTTTTGTCCATGCGGCGGCACAGGGGACGAGGACATCCAGTGAATCAAGACTTGGAGCTCGCCCGAGTGTTGTATCCGTTGGGGGGTAACGAGAATGCGTTGTGATGTTTCCACAGGCCAAGACGCGCCCTGCGGCTTCAGAAGAGCTAGCACATCATGCTGCCCTGCATCAGCGAGTAGTCGTCGTAGAGCTTATTTCCGTTGGCTTTTCAGCAGAGGCGCCGGACAGGCTGACAGCCTTGCGTAGCTTCCAGGACCTGCTGCGCTTGCTGCACTCACTAGGTGAACGTCATGAATCCCAGACCTGCAGAGCCAGCGCAGAAGTTACCCCACTCAGCAAGTGCGTCGCGGTGATTGGAGGCTGGGCCCTTGAACTGAGGCTGGTGGCCGTTGACGTGCCGTACAGAGACATTGTAGACTGCCGCAGTCAACTCCTGGAGGTCATCTCTCCAAAACGAAGCCACATGGATTTGAACATTGCTGCTCCTCTATATTTCTCTTCAAGGTGACAATGAGACACAAGGGCCGCGCATACACTAAGATCTTTGTGTCTGCTTGCAGCAAAGCAGTCTACTAACACGCACGAACACTTTGCCTCACTCAGTGCAGCAGTTCCAGCACTGTGTGATGCCTTGAGTAGCGTTGGACTGCAGTGTTTTGTTGGCGGATGCTCTAGGGGAATTGGATATTTGGTGTCGCCCCACTTCGACAAGAGCGGCGAATGGAAGCTACTCCTAAAGGACAGCTCCCTATGGAAGGAACTCTTAATCCGTCCACTTTTTCGCCCATCTCGCCGAACCTGCCATCCGGAGAAACGCACACACCACGCAGGCACCGGAAGTACGGCAGCGCCAGGGCAGGCCGTAGAACCAGAGAAAGTGTCTGCTGTCTCTACTATTGAACAGCAACAACAAGTTAGAGTCGTGTGCCGGGTTTGTCGCCGACAGGCGAAAAGCGGCTGTGCTCACAGCGCATGCAAACTATGCTGCGCCAAACTGCAAGCTTCTGCACTGCAGCGAGTATCTACTTCAGATCCACATACCCAGGACTGTGATGAGATTCACGTGGGGGGGCAGGGGCGACTCAGGATTGCTGACCTGTACACTGCCGTCCACACGGCTTGCCCGGTACACCGTAAACCTTGGATGTTGTGTGCCAAGGAAGATGCAGGCAAAAAAAGTGAAACAGATGCCTGCAGCGAAGGACAACCGCGCGGAGGCGATGCCGTGGTTCCTTTCAAGTCCCTTTCCGTGCTTCCCTGTGGGGTGCCTTTGGCCACCAGCGAAGTTGGGAGACCCTTCATGGCGATGCATCTGGCTGAGTTAAATCAATGGTGCGCTCAAGATGAACGACGGTGGCGATGCGTCGACAGAGTGACAGGTAACTTTCGTCTCCAAAAGTTGCAGGCCCAGGTCTTGCTGTAGATGATTCAGCAGCTTGTAGTGTGCGTCAACCAGCCAGCTGGTTCCATGGAAGCGGAAGACCCTGTTATCTTTGCGTGTCATCCAATGGGACATCAGGCACATACACTGTGCAAAGCACTGTATTCCTTATGGGCAGTGGCGCGGATGAAATATTTGGTGGCTACGGTCGTCACCGAACGGCGAACTTGACGAAAGGCTGGGAGGCCCTTCGGCACGAGCAGATTCTGTAGGCCTCCACATGATAAAGTACAGTAAGGTAGTGAGACTGGCTCGCTGTATTCAATGAATACGCACGAAAAAGTCTAGTTGGATTGCTGTAATTTTAAAGACATTCGTGTGTGATAATGCATACAGGGATCTCAAGCGCCTCTGGTTTCGTAACATGGGCAGAGACTGCCGAGCACTCTCCGCCTTTGGCCGCTGGGCCCGTGTACCGTTCCTTGATGAGCGTCTACTGAATTTCGTTTGTTGTTCTGTACCATTCGAGCACATCGTTCGCCCTTCAGCCGACGTGTATGCAGAAGTGGAAGAGACAATGAGACACCTCCTTATGAGAGCCACACCTCCGACACATATTGCCAGCGGAGATGAGTTGAACTGTCGGTCGGCGAGTAGCAAACTGACAAATCTTTTAGAGGCTGTGCAAGAGCCCACAGTGGCTTCATCTGATCACTGCACTGCTGCAGGGGGCGGTGGCAAAGGACAAGTGGAGCAAGCATCTGCTAGCAGCGACTTATGCTCTGGCAACAAGTGGCTTATCCGCCTATGTGCAGCCGTCTGTGGGCTATCTTTTAGCGTTGTAGCCAAAAAGCGAGCCATGCAATTTGGGTCGCGTTCCGCGAAAGTTTCGAATAGAGAATATTTCCCCAGCAACCGTAAAGCTCGAGGAGATGCCAGCTTAGAGAGCTGTGAAGAAACTCATCATTATTGACATTCACCCGCCTGGGATCACATCGCACTTCACCGCCGGCTAGAAGCATCTCTTGCGCGAATCATTTTTGTGTGAAACTCATTTCTTTCAGCGGTTCTGCTTATGGGATAACGCTACCTGCTCTTGCACATATCGCGTTCAAAATATGCACATATTTATATTAAAAGTACTCTATATACATATATATGCATTGAAACAGTTCTGTTTGGAGGCACACAGCAAGCGAAACAGTGGTAAAAGCAGCGTAGAAGCCCTGTGCCTTTTAGGAGCAAGGCAGTGGGAGTCATCATAGATGCATGCCGTTAAGCTAGTTCAGGTTCACCTCCACCAGTATTTTATCCTGTGGAATGCAGGGTGGCCGCACTCTCCTTCAAATGCTGCAACGAATTTACTTGATTTGTGCAATGCCGACGGCGGGCTGCTGTAGTACACTAGACGAATATGGAACCTGCTACTGAGGATATCCGCGAGCTGCGAGGAGGTTCATATAATTTTTCAAGCAATTGTGCTACCGTTCTACGAGGAGGGAGGGTGCTTTTTGTTTGCTCGCAGATTTCACTACATAGTTGCCACTATTCTACTGACTCAAGCTGCAGCATCCCATGGTAGTACTAGCGAGGGGATCCTTGGCTAGCTTGTAATTGCTTGCAGTTTATTCTCCCGAAAATCCTAGCCTAATAGTCTTCTCTTCTCTGGACAGCTTCACATGGGGGTTTACCGCGGCCTACACTGCACCGACAAATGGGTCAATGTGCTGCCCACTTCTACGGGTAGCTACGCTAGTTGTTGGACTAGGATGTTATTGTGCAATGCAGTATATTGGTGTGGAGCCAGTAGTTGCGAAGGGGGTCAGCGTTTCGCTTGCCCAGCAAAAGGCAGCGCTGCAACTGTCTTTAGAGAAGCAACAATAGCGCAGAGTGACTTTTTCTGTACGTTACGAGTGGAAGTGCAAAACATTACTGAAGAAACCTGTTAAACAAATGGTGGCCCAGCCCGCGTGGCTCGATGGCCCACTTGCTGTATCCATGTCGATGAACGAATGGAGAGACGTTTGACTAGCGTCATTTCCTCTCCCAAAAAACTGTTTTCACCTGCATTCCATTAAGTTCCAGCAACGCGCTCCACGCCTACTAATAGACTAGAAGTCTTCTTAGCAACTAAGGTAATCCGTGCACATTCTTCAAAACTAGAAAATGAACTCAAGCAAATAAATATTCGCATGCTTAATCACAGCATGTGCTTCTTCTCTATGGCCCGGAATTTCCTCCACGAGCACAGGGCAAACAGGACAACCAGCAGGAGAGCTGCCAGAGCGAGAAGAAACACGCTGGCATGCTTCACCGCGATATCCTTCTCTAACTGGCTTGACAAATCTGTCAATCGAGACAGAATTGGCGACTCCCCTTCGTGTGACGAGCCTGAATCCACATGTCAAGGGCCAGCATGAGCTTCCCTGTTCGCTTTGAGTACACTAAGGGGTTCTCTAATAAGTGCGCTCGGGTAAGGGTCAACAGCCGTTGCCCAGTGAGGCACTGCTGCCCAGTTGATGTTAACGTAGCTGGCCTACTTGATTTTATCTCCACTTGTTTGTGGATATTGTGTAGTGCAGATGTGTGCTGCTGGGAGTGCCGTTTAAACAGATCCTTAAAACCAGTCAGCTCCGTCTTGAGCGATTTCACGGCCTCTGGCCCGTCGTCTCCCCAGAGCTTTCTTAGGTCTTGCCTCAAATCATTCACTTCTGCACTCAACATGTTCATCTGACTCCCGAGAGACGTCAGCATTTGCAGCACCGTTGGGTCTCTGACGCAAACACAAAAAATGTCGTGAACCGCGTATGCCACAAAACACCATTCACATAGAACGGCATCCAGCCCCAAAGATCAACAAGCTGAAGAGAGGGTGAGACGAGTTGATAAAGTGCTTACGGCTGGCTGTGGCTTGCGGTCATATAGGTAGCTGCGTGCGCATGTCCTGGATAGACACCATATTGTTCAGATTGGGCTGGGTGAACGTGAGCATGAGCGTCAGTGGCTACCTGGCCTCCATCCGTGGGGTGGACAGCTTGTAGGGTGCCGGGGTTATTAGGCTGGGGGGGAAGAGGATCAAGGCTCCATATTTTCACGAAGTGAAGTACAACTTGGTCTCCTGTAGGTTGATGCCCAGGTTGGCTTTGGCCTCCACCAGGCTTATTGTGGCCTGTAAAACCGATAAAGCCATGGGCATGCAAGTGAACGTGTTCCAGCGAACACGCAGTAACCCATGCCGAGGTAATCGACTCGCGGATTTGAGCTACAACTCCTTGATTCCCAACTATGACACGGAAGAGAACAGGCTGAAGCACAAAAATCGCAAGGATTTCAAAGCGTCCGCGCATAGCGTCAGTCTCCTGTGCACCGCATGTTAATTCCTCTGGAAACCCAAAACAATCTAAAAGTTAGAAATGTTTTTCGATATAACAGCAAAGGAACGGGGAAATCCATCTTACTGCGGGCTTATTTCTAAACTGGTAGAAAAAGGCAGAAGAAGTGGGGATTTCTTTGGAAAAGTCCCTGTTGTCGTCAGTGTTATGAACGCATGAAATTGACGGATTGAGGTTTCCTGTTTGATCGACTGCTTTAAAGATGACGCCAAATCCTTTGGGATTACTTTTGTACCCCACAAGACTCCAGTTGGCTTGTTCTTCTGGTGTTCTTGGGTAGACGCTTGCGTACGGCTCGTACACATACCAAAATGCGAAACCGTCTGGCTGACCGTCACTACTGGCGAAGCCTCCAGGAGATCCTTGTGCGACTGGGTCCCTCCCGAACACCCCGAACCCAAATTGCACCTCAAAGTGGATCGCAGGAACTGCAGTGCGCTGCCAGAACTGACCAGTTCTGTTCGCATCCGCTGGCATTAAGACAATGTGGTCTTCCGAGGGAACAGTAGACATGGCAACGTCCCAGTAGCCTGATTTCATTGATCGCAAAACGTTTGAAAAGGCAAGCTAAACGCTATGAAGGCACGACAAGCACAAACAAGTACTCGCCCAGAATACTCGCACCATTCGTACACTCGCATGGCCTTAGACTCCGAGTATGTCACTTACCAAGGTTTTCCTGCGTAAGGGGAGGCTTCCAGGAGTGGGTAATCAATTCAGTCGTGCCACTGGATTGCTCCCAAAGGGGATATACGTTGGGAAGTGAGCCCATGGAAACGCCATCATGGCCATGTGAAGACTGCGAGGGCTCGTGAGCCACATAACCGTGCGAACTGTGCACGGAGGGGGGAGGAGGGGCTGCAGAATGCTCCGGTGGAGGATGGTGATAGCCATAAGCGGCAGAGTCAGCAGGAGGAGCAGGAGGCGCTGGCGGGCCCTGTGCTAAGCCTTGTTGAGTGTTGTGGCGAACAGGAACATCCTGTCCCCTTGTACTTAGTGGTAAAAGAGCAGCAGCAGCCGCGTAGGCGCAAAAGGCTCTTTGGACGAATCTTGACATTGTAGAACGTGCACAGAAACAACCTCGGCGCGCCGTGGCTTCGAACAATATGTGAGCCACGAGGGCTCAGACTAACCTTCCCGAGCTTCAGAACCTCACTTTTCTCTTTCTTATTGCTTTCTGCTGAGCCCTTTTGAAGAAGAATTAAGGCTTTCCCCTCTCCAAATTTAAGGTGGGAACGCGATGTACTGCACACACAACACCTGCAGGACTCCAGCAGCGCCGGGGCAATTTCAGCCGCTAAACCTGCGGAATATTTCAGATGAATACTGTATGACGGCTACAGAAGCCTTAAAAAGACCGGTAATGAACTACCATCCGTAATTTCAAGACACAGTGCAAGGCGTGCTTGTGGTGTCAGGTCACTCCTGCTCGAAATAGGTAAACCTTTCGTAACCTGTGAAAAACAGCGAACAAATTGGGGGATAATTCAATTTTCTTCCCCTTTCATAAATCAAAACCTTATTTTTAATATGGTGAAGGGTTTGAAGCTGTTCTGGGCTGGAGCCGTATACCAGAACACACTCGGCAGGCAGGCACACCTATTTTGCTGCTAGGCGCGCGGCTCCACGGCAGCTACCTAGCTGGCCACCGGAGTTCTATTGAGAATCAATCACCTATAGAAGAGTATTTAAATATGGAAATGTCTTTGAAGAAGTCGCATACATAAGGAGTCCAATTTAGGTGCTAAATTGCAAACCTTCTGCTAGCTCTATCGCAACAGCCAACGCCATGGCAGCAATAGCGGCACGAAGCGTTCCCCGCACCTGACCACATTTATTTGGCCTTTTAAGGGCCAGTCCGAGACTTCTATGCAACTATATATGATAAATCCAATGTTTGATGGCCAAGCAAAGATTTGTGGCGGAACCCAGCACGGTGAAGGCAGGGGTCCCCTCTGTGGGAAAGCGTTATGTAGTTCTCTGTGGTTAGGTGAGTGTAGTATTAGTTCATAGTCAGTTAACTCTTGAACCAATTGTGAAAGGCCTTCAACCGTCAAGTACGCATGCCACTTCCTCCAGCAAGCAAATCGTATCTTCCATTTCGGCTTGTACATCCGAAGCAGAGCTCTGTATCCTACTCCAGAACGGTCGTGACCTGCAGTAGAATCAATATGCTTTGAATAGCTGACCTACCCTTCAATTTCCACGTGTCTTGAGACGTTATTGGTGTTACATTGGCAAAGGCCTGCGGCTCGTGCGGCGGCCCCTCAGTTTGCAACTGGCAGCCAAGGAAGTACATAACAGCACCCCGGGGTGTTGTATCAGTGCTTCCATCCAAAGCACGCTTCCGTATATTTGCATGCGGGGTTAACCTAAGGAGAGTTACGACAAGGTGCGCTGCAATTCATGGTAGGCCGCCGCCTCTATGCTGCTGCCCCATGCCTCCGTGCTGCTACGCCTAGGACACGTGAAGCCAGCTCCTTTGTGGGAATTTCTATCTAAACAGTTCGACTAACGTAGCTCACGGCGGTCAATTGCTACTGTGTAGGGCTGTAAAATCAGTCTTTCACAATAGCAATAGACCGCCGTGCAAACCATAAAATCTTTAGGGCATCCAGAGATGGCATAAGATTTTATAGTTTGGTGGGTCCCGAAGATGCACTTCGTCGTACCTGGAAGCACAAAATTGCCTCTGTCACCCGAAACCCATGTATACCGTCCCCAGCCACACCCAACTTGAAATTTACGTTACCGGTGCCACCAAAAGTGGCAAGGGATGGGGTTATCCACCTCATCCCTAGGCGCTCAGACGTGTGTGGTTCTGCATGCTGGCTTCACAATTTTCTCAATATCTTTCCTTACAACCCCAAGGTCTTGATCGCTAAAAGTAGAGTCAGTTTCCCTCCCGCTGTCCACTGGTCACCTCGCTGTCTGGTCACCCCCTACCTTCTGTGTGCCCTCGTTATAAATAGTCTACAGCTAATTCTATGCATGTACTTATGCATGTACGCGTATGCATATGATAAAACTTCTCGAGAGCAAATACTCTAAAAAAGGTCCCTGTCAATAAGAAAGTGACTGACTCCCCTTGCATGACATGCAAGACTTCGCAGCTCTCCTCGCTGAGCTCACTCGGGAACACCCACCCTTCGAAATCATTTCATGCACGAATTGCAGGGGGAAATCTACGCGGGTGGCGCAGCCATCGCAGTGCCTGCACCATGGAGGAGTATATGCGATGACGCTCCGTCTATGGATATATATTTGGACAGTATAAATCCGTCCAATCGGGAGCAGTCACACCATGAGCTGGTACAGCTACAGCTCTCCGCGATTTCAAGGAAATCACGAAGGAAGGATGAAGACAACCACACACTCACCTTGTGCAACGCGTCCAATCATCATATACCTAAGTACGGCGTCAACTGCCATCACAGACGGGTTGCAAATGCAACTGTACATAAACCCGAAGCTAAATTGGAAGCTGTAGGTCTCGAGATCCCCCGCACTTGAATGCCTTTCGCAGTACTTGCCACGCGGCTTGCCCCATGAACTTGAGCATGTGGGAACCGCCTGGGATGTATGACACCAGGAAAGAAGTCAACCCGCACAACTGCAAGACTGAAAAAACAAGAGTGAGCACATATGACTTGGCCATCAAGGTGGCGTATAGCGTTAGAAACAAAGACGAAAAGTAAACCGCTGTGAATGGAAGCCTGCAACGAAGCACCCCACATAAATTCACAGTAATTCAGACACTGTGCAGACACTGTGGAGACCGTTGTCTGGCGAGATGCTCATTTTGCACCGTATGTAGTCATAGAGGGAGAAACTGACGCAGCATTGCAGCAAGGAAACAACATGCGTTTGGAATGCGGAAGCAGTGGCAATAATGTTGTAGCCTAGTGCCAAGCTGACGCTGACCTCGTGGGCTCAACCAGGTGTCGAAACAGTGCAACGACACCCCGTAAGAGCGCTAAGGCCGAAAGAAAGCAAAGAGAACCCATTGTGAAAAGCAGAGCAAACTTAGAGGGAGCGAAGACAAGGAGGGGAAGAGTGAGAAACGCCAGGAACATGAACACCACGCCAACAGCCGCCACAACTCCGAACATCAGCATATTCTGCGAAGAGAGTGGGTTGTCAGAAATGGTGGCCCGGGTCGCATTGACCACTGAGTTAGCTCCATCCAACATGCGGGACGCTCCATCTTTCACTGCAGACAAGCCGGACTGTAGGAGGCCGTTTGACTCCTGAGTGCGCGGCGGGGCCTTCATCGACCCGCTTGGAACTCTCCCCGGGACTCCCCAGAGCCCGCCGCCCGTTGCCACATCGTTAGAGGCAGATCCTCCACCCTTCGTGCCTAAGATGTTGCCGAGAAACCCTGGCACGGCAGGCTTCCCCCCTGCCGAAGGGCTACGCAAAGGGGCCCCATCCAGTGAGACCATTGCGTAGCCCTTCTTCTCCTGCTGTTGTGTGCCTCCATAGAATGACAGACTGTTTGCAAAGTCTCCAAAGCTCTGCTGAGAGCCCATCATCTTCGTTGACTGGCGGAATAAGCCAGGGATGAGCGGCTGATGTGAAGCTAGGTGGGTTAAACGCTCACAAATATAATATATTTAAGACACTTAAACAGCGAAAGGTGCGTATTCCAAGACAGAGAGCCCGATGGGCGATCGTGCACACAACACTTCCAAACGCCGCATGGGATTCGCCCTTGTCTAAACTGACTGACCTGCAAACGCCAGCGTTGCGCGGGGAAAACCGAAACAGATAACACAACAGTGGAAGTCCTGATAGGAAAACAAAAACTCCTAACGGACACGGGGCCTCCTAACGTCTCTTGACACACGCGATGGCTGGAGTCCAGCCCGCAGAGAAGACGGACTGGTGCTGAGCTGCGGTGACAAGGCGCGGCAACATTGAGTGCCTCTCTGCTGCTTGCTGCTCCTAGCTTAACAAAACCAAGTAAGAGAGCAGGTAAATTATATTATATTGTATTTTCTCGGTTACTAACAACCAAACGCCACTTTGAGACTATGCAATCCGCCCTGTACCGTCGTGGTGAGGTACTACTGTACTTTTCCTAGGCCTTGCTTCAGATGAGGAGGCAGTAGCGAGTAGAGAATAATAAGGGGAGAATCTCCTACTGACAACCATCTTCTTAAGAACTTCTTCACTATGTCGTTGGAGCATTGGGTTTCTGTTTTCCTTTATGAGCCTTGTATGCCTTTCCGACCCTTTCTACGCGCCGCTGACAAGGACTGTGCAGCATGCCCTGCGTGCAACTGAGACGTGACCTACGTGCAGTTGAGACGTGTACACCGACTGGTAAGCAGACTACCTCCAAGCGGAGAAGGAAGTGTTCAGCAATTGCCTATTGAGTTAGTACATGCACCAAAAGGGGGCTTGGATGTTTCTAGATATGGGGCTGCCGTACAGCACGAGTTGCAGCGAGATGCGCTGCAACACATGCCGGGCTACCCCAACACCCCGTGCGTAGTCAGCCGAGCGGTAGCGCTGTGGTTGCCTACGCCCTGGGGGATGAGGTTAGCTGCTTTTACGGACTCTTTTCTTATAGGTATTTGGCCTTTTCGCAGCTCACGATAGTCCTCTGATAAGATCAAGGACTTTCGTTAGAGTTGGTAGCACCGCATGGTTCCCAGCGAAGGGTGCGCACACCGCTCCCTACCGCTGTTGCCTGGCAGTTTAAGGCGTAGCAGTGACTGGTAGAAGAAAGGAAAAAATAAGTAGAGAGGGAAAAAAAAGCAAGCATTTTGGTCACTCGTTGTTTTAAGCATCTCCCTTTTCTCGTCACAATTATGGAGATAGAACACAGTGTGCCCTCGTGTGGGGAGGCCACAGATGAATGGAAATGCAGCAGAGCAGAAATGAACCAAATTTCTACATCACGTCCAGAGTAAAGTTCATTTTCAACACAAGCACTCCATGAAGAATGCCTCCGGCTCTGCTGGCCATCCAAATACGATGGACACCGCGACGCAGATGCAGTGGAAGACTTCATTGCTTCCCTGGACTGGTATCTGCTTCTCCAAAACGCACCTGAAGAATTACAACTAGTAGTGGCATCTTCTTTATTAGAGGGGGACGCACGACGATGGTGGCTCCACCTAACCAAAGGTTCCAGCTT
>CAJFCY010000190.1:0-23769 GCA_904066265.1 Eimeria zaria | reverse complement strand
TGTTCCTCAGGCATACAGTGGGCGCTTCGGACTCTTTTTTTGGTCTAGAAAAGCGAAGTGCAGCGCCCTTCACTGCAGCGAGTTTCTCCACCTGTTTCCAATAGAACTGGACTGAGCAGCGCATATCGGTGTTTGTATGGTCACTCGTGGTACGGGAGTTGGGCATTGCTGCATGTATAAAGGAAAGCGTACACCGAGGTAGCTTGGTGAGTAGCGTATTGCTTATAGCCGCCAACTTGTTGGTGTTACAACAATGCGATCAGGATGTTAGTATATGCTAACAGGGGCAGCCTAGCTAACGTGTAAATATCGCCAGCCACGATACGTGGATTTGTTCAGGCTGTACGGTGCTTCTTGTCAACATAAGCGTGATACCCAGAAGTGCTGAAGATCTCGTTTTTCTAGCGGAGCGCGGGGGGCTGAGCCGATGTACTCTAATATCCAGTGTTCTTTAGCGATTGTAGCAGATGTACCGATTATTTCCGGCAAGCACGCAACACACTACATGTGGATGTAAATGCGCCAAGTACGCACGTGTAAAAGTAGTGTTGGCTGTACATTCATGTACTGTGTCAGTAAGGCGGATGCAAGCACGCCAATGACGGTATCATCTCAATCTAGGTGCCTGAAGGCCGAACACTTGAAAGTGCACCCTCTGCACCGAAGATATGTAGGAATGTCTATAAAGTGCCCCGTTGGCAGAGCGTGACGTCTCGATACATCTTTGCCTACCATGCTGGCTTTTCAAGCAGTGCGCCTTACAGCATATAATGAGAGCTGAATATGCCGTGCCACACGTTCTCTGCTCATCTTATTCTTTGTAAACGTGAGGCACCCGATGCAGCTGGTGCGGTTTGGTCCGAGACCTGCTTGATGCACTTGTGAGCAAGCTGGAATCCCATTGATGAGGTGCCAGGATGGAATTTCCATGAACGGGACGAGATGCCACGTTGCATTGCGTTTGTGGCGTGCGTGCGAATCAAGGTGCAGCGTCACCCTGCAGTTTGATTAAATGGGATTGCGTATTTTGCATTAAGGCGATGGGAAACAGGTGAAGTGGGAAGTTTCACAGCTAGGCTAATGCTGTTTTGCTAGTGTGCTTTGATACCACCTTGGACTGCACGTTTAACAGCCTCCTATGAAGCTGATGGCAGGAATTCTCGACAATTTGTGAGAGGCTTCTAATCAACGTGCATAGTTGAGAATCTGCAATATTGGATATTCGATTTTTCCTCATGTTCTGCGTCGGTGCATTGCCTTTTGGTTCAACGTTGCCTTTCGGTTCGATGAAACAGTGAGTTGATTCTGCTGTGGCCACGCTACAGAAAGTACGTGGTGTCTTCTGGCCAGCGTAAGGGCCAGAGCAACTGCGGGCAACCAACCACCGCGTTGTGCCGAAGTTCTTCGTGTGCTGCCGTTTTCGTGTACTGTTAGCTCACGGTCATTTCGGCGGCTGAAGTTTTACCCCTTGTGGCAGCCGTGATGGCTGCTGTATATGCAGCTGAACAACATCTTACGCACTCAAGTATTGTCCTGGGTACGCTAGCTATCAGCTGTGCAATCCTCTTCTGCACCGTGTTCTGTTTTGGTTCTTGGCCGTATTTACATGTACACGGTATGTATTGTACTCCTTGAACAGTCGGGCCCACCTTCATCTGTCGTGACGCGATCTTTGCTAATACATGGCCCCTGCTCCACTGTGGAACGTGGTCCAAACACTAAATGTATGAACTAAATCAAGCTGCATACAGCGATGCCTCAGGGAGTATGGCACTGTATTTAGCTGTTTCCTGGCAAGACGCCAAGGAAATCAGTTATGGATGCCTTAAGCTGGCCGAGGTCGAAGCTCTGCTCGTCAGTATGCCCAGTCGAAAACCGCCCTGCCAAGTTCATGGACAAGACCCAGCCCGCTTGTGAATTCCGTCCCAAACACATACGGAATACCTAGAAGGAAATTAAATGGGCATATCGAATAGAGAACGAAGTGCGCAAAATGGAAGCCTAATTGGCCTCCCTAAGAATGGTTTACGTGACAGGAACGTTGATATACGATCGGCAGTGGTTCTTGTAGCATGCATCTGTGGCATCTTCTGCAGGCCGTGAGTTGGATATAAGCGCATGGAGGCAGCTGCTCAACGCGCTATATGTTTATATTTTGCAGGCGCAAGATGGGTGTATGCACTTCTCAGTTTTCCCCAATAACTTGCAAACGCAACAGCATGTTTTAGCCCCTTGGCAGCAAGTCATCTTGTTCTTATGCACGTAAAACCTTGGAAAGCATGCAAATACAAAGGTTTATACGTCCGAAAGTTGTGGATGCTTCTTATCACGACTGTGTATCCGTTTCTCGTCCGGATCCGCTTGCATTACCTCTACCCATGTTCGATTCCAAGCGTATATGTGGCATGATGCCATGCAGAATATTATCTGATCTTACCTTCACCCTTTTGCCGGGCCTGTAGGGCGATTACAGCTCGTTTTGGAGAAAGGCAGTTCTGCTGCTGGAAGCAACCTTTGGACGGTTTCCCTTCGCTCTTCATTGGGCAGCTTCGTCTTGCTTGTGGTATATCTCTACAAAACACGTGCATCCAGACCAGCAAGCTGTTTTTTGACAGAAATGGACGCATTAGCTGTTGGGCGCATCGACTGTTTGGCACATCTGTTTTTGGAGCGCTTTTTACAACAATAGTTCATCAGCGCACTTTAGACGCAGGAGTGCAGGCAGCATAACCATGTGGAAAGCGTTTCGACTGAATACAGGAGTCGTATGGAATGCTTCAGGATCCACGTACAACCAGATGCTGAACTAGAGCGTAACTGTGAGGTTCATTGAGCCATTCACAAGGCCAAACACGGCGACTGTGCCATTGCAGACAGTATGTCTGCTGCCGGTGACCTTTAGGTGAGAGCACGACGTTTCCGGCGATATTCTAATCAGTAATCTAGCACGAAATAGAATCACATTTGAATGGGATTGAGAATCATTCTGGCACCCGAAGCGCTTGGGGGAGAAATTGCCAGTGCTCTTACACGCTACCTGCAGTAGCACATACACTGCACGCAAACACACGAGCGGCAATTAAGTAGTGGGGCTGCAGAATGGATATAAATAATAGCACATTATGCCTTTTTGCACTGCATCCCGCATCATACATGTACTGGAGTCGCTTGCGCTGACTAGTTGACACGAGTGTTCTCGCCACGGCATTGGAATTGGCTACTTCCCACTGGCACTGACCTATGTAGAAAACTAAACGGTGCACTTCTTGATCGCCCTTCCCGTACGCCTGAATGTGTACTCTGTACAGTAGCCTTGCAAAAGGGTTTATCTGTGCCCGCCTAGTTTTGGCGTGGACAAAGTAAGATGCGCCCCTTGCTGCTTGCTTCCGTGCTCCCTTCCAGGTAGTACGTCGCTTCCTGCCAACTGCGGGATGGCGTTCCTCGTAGATTGAAGGAAGAATCTCATCACAGTCCAGTGATGCATTTTGGGCAACATTATTCCCCAGTCGTGCGTCAAAGAAGTTGCAATTTCTAAGCCCCCATCCATATTACGCGTGCGGATTAATGCTTAAGTACAGCAGAAGGGGGTTTAGTTGGCGCGCATGGCTTAGGAGAAGAGGAAGAAACAATCCATCAAGACCCTCTTACAATTGGTTTCCTTGAGTCTGTCTGTACAAAGGGTTGGGCGCAGTTGCTCTTATTTCACTACGGATCGGACTTTACGCAGCTAAAAAATATCTGTTGTGTTGGGGTTGTGCCTTTTCTAGATCGGAATTGACATTCCAGCATCTTTGCCACTGTCTGCTGTGGACGAACTTTTGACGGACACTATGTCACATCCGTGAACGGAAAAGATCACATGGCACGAGTAGACGCCAGTACACACGGAACGTAGAAAAACAGTCTTCGCTGTAGCCATGTAAGGACAGGCAGAGTCAATGCAGTCAATGCGCGATTTACTTGGGCATCGACGGATACCTTCACTTGCGATTCGTGCTATCCAGGTCTTCCCACCTTATGGGTGCCTCCAAGTGGGCCAATATGGACATGCAGCTCGTTGCATACAGCAAGTATGTTTTTTGAGTGGTTCGACTATTCCAGTGGCCGCCCTCTCATCTCTGGCTTGTCTTGATCACCGCTCGTCAGGTTGCACTTTTTAGCTTGTGTCTGCATGCACCACATTCCCATATTCCTTGGACGTGGACAGCAATCTGGAAGGATCTTTTTTCTGCTTAGCTCCTTATTATACACGCCGGCTGCGTGTAAGATAGATTGAAATACACTGAGCTTCCACTGAACGTGAGCGGAGGGATTTCCAGGGCATATTGTTACCATTTTGTTGGCACTCGTGTCTACTGCGAAAAATGCTTACTGAGCGCAGTGAGTGGTTTATTTTTGCGAGCATGTCTCGCATAGCTTTGAGCCGTTATGTTTAAAGTATTTGCACTACATGTGTCACAGGAAGTGCGCCAAATCTCGTTTGTAGGGGAGTGCTGAAGTGCCGTTTAGCCACCAAAGCCCATCACCGCGCTTGAGGCGTTTGTCGGGCATTATTTACGTGTATGGAGAGATTACACTGCGATATAGAGACGCTGAGTGAGCAACTATCCGCAAACAAAGCTGGAACGCAGATGCTTCTTTCCAATGATGGCTTATTTGTCTACTTGGCCGAGTACGGCGGATATTTTGTCTCCTAGTCAGATGGATACAGGTGATTTCGCAAACAAAGCTGCGATATTCAAGGTTTTCTACCTGGTTACGTCGTACAAGAGGACTGCGCCGTAAGCTTGCGATGCGATCCGACACAGAAAGGCTTTTGGGTGGCACCAGGATTAGGCAATGTTCAATGAACAGGGTAAGGCTCTGAACGGATCGCCGACAAGGTGGATCTCAGATTGGTTTGTAAACGCTCACGTATACTGCAGCTCGTAAGTTTGTCACCATTGGCCCAAATAAAGAGCATGATGCTCCACGCGATAAAAGTAGACATAGCCGGGTATGCACTGCTTGATTCGCCTGTGCTTTGCAAAATTGGTGGTCACGAGCTGTTAGGTGTGACATTTGAAAAGCCGTTGTTATTGTCTCCGTGAGGTCATTTTGGGATTGTACGGGCATTACACGCTGCCGCAGGCGCGTCACAAGGAAAACACCCCTTACCTGTACTCATATAACACCTATCTGCCGCCATACTAGCGAACCGTAGTGAAGTCCTAATAAACTATCCATCGTTTTGTAACAATTAGGCAAAATCACGAATTTGGGATTTCTCACAAAGTAAAGATTTGTCAAGGAGAAATTCCATCACAACTCACTGCGTCGACGCAAAGCTTGGAATACATTTAACCCGTGTGTAGATGCGTGTATCCGTGCCTTCCGATATTTTGCTGCACAACAATTATACAACAGGGCAGAGCATTTCTAAGCAATCATAGCCAGACTCCTGCTACGCCATCGAATTCGGAGGGTCCGAGCCTACAACACAAGCATCATATTCTACTTGCTTACTGTGCCGCCGATGACAAATCAGCGATTTTGGGTCTGTCAGGAACGTTACACGCCATGCTACAATAGTTAAGGCTAGACCACAGCCCATGTCCGGTTTTGGTTGGCGTCGATTTGTGGCTGCACAGCAGCCTTGTGGAAAAAATAAGAGCTTGCATTCCCGATGCACCACGGCCGGGTTCACCTTTATCTATGAAGGTTTAAGCTTGTGCGCCATTGGTTATCCTGCAGCAAGTGCGTTGGAAGGTCGACGACGTATGGAAGGTCTGCAAACAGTAATACGATTCTTCTGAGCCAAACGCAAGGCAGTGTTCAGACGTTTTGCTGTGGCCCTCCGTCGAGCCAAATATATGAACATCATGATGTAAACCTGAGAAGTGAACGGCATTCCGTGTGGCCCTTAGATGTTAACGTTCCGTTCCCCTCGTCTCGTATTGCTGTTTCCTACGGACAAAAAATGCCACATGAGCGGATGAGGGATGAGGGTTGTAGCCCCTGAGCAAAGCGGAACGCCTCGAGAGTTTATGGCAAGCGATTTGGTTGTCATGCATACCACTGCCGTGCCACGCTTACTGGCACCGTAAAGAGGAACATGATGATAGCATCTGGCTTCTTTCAGAAAGTACGCTGCCGGTCCATGGCGATGCGGTGTTACAAGCGGGAAAAAACGCGTGCGCGCTTGTTGCAAATGCTGCGGTGAGATGACATGAACTTTTAAGCAACGTGGTTGTGCGAATGCGCCTTTGCTTTCAATAGTAGCCATAGCCTTAGTAATGTGTAGTGAGTGTTAGCAACGCTGCCTTCAGCTGGCTTTGGACGAAGCTACATGATAAGCGGAGCAGTTTGAAAACATTGCAAATAATACAGAAAGCTCGCCGCACAGGCCATGCTACGACTTTTGCAATGAGTGGCCTTGCGACAGTCTTTACTTGCTATGATCTAACGCACTGTACAGACACACAGTGCGGCTTGTTTTAATAGCCGGTTGCTCGCGTGAGTGTGCTTCGTTCCAGCTACGTGTTTGGGCGTGTTGTAGCGGACATATCCACATTTGGGAAACCAGTGTGACTGTGTAGTAGTCCTCTTAAGGTGTCGGTTGTACCAGCTCATTTGTATTTTTGCTTGTAGCGTATTGCTGCATGTGACTACTCATATGAAGAGCATGAATAGACGAAGCATTCTACTTTGTCTATTTTTACGTCAGCAAAATCTATACCCATTTTAGTCAAAGTTTCCCATATCTTCCTATCCGTGAGCAGAAACGTTGCTGCTAGTTCTTAATAGATCGCCGGGATGCTATGCAAAAGCCGCAATTAAGGATGTGTTATGAACGTCTTTCAAATACGTCTATTGGCAGTTTTTGTCGTCATGCTTTCTGATTATGCGAAGCCAGATACGACACATTTATGGCCCATGCTGAGCCGTTTTCCTTGGCAATCAAGAAAAGCAAGCTGGTGTATCGGCGCATCAGTGGGTACGTTGTCGGGGTAGATGGTCCAGATACCGACCTGCATCAACAACCTGCGGCGGGCAGATAAACGCGGAGATGCATGCTGAGCCCCCCGGTCTGAGCTATAAGCATGCCCCAAAAGGACTGTAATATTAGCCATGTAATAAGCATGCCACGGGGGCTCACGCTGGCATTTCTCATGATATGTTCGAAAACGATTGCGACAAAATAACTACTACCTGAGTAGGCTTTCTAAAAGTAGACTGAATATATGGTTGCCTATTTACCTTGGCCAATACTCCACACGTCTCGGGAGCGTTTCCGCCGCCTTTGTGCTTAGGTGTCATTGCATATAGACGGCTTCGCGATAGAACTAGTTTTGGAGCATGGGTTTCGCTAGTCTTGCTCTTTTGGCCAATGCCTTGTGCAGAAACGCAGCCGTCAAATTCCCTAGGCACAGCCTCAAGGCGAGCAGCAGAATCCGTAGCTGGCTGGTATCGGATATGAGCTACTTGACCTGTGGGACGCTGAGTAACAAGAGGGCGCAATGACGCATGTGGCACTGACAGCCCACCGAATATTTTCGAGGGCTATCGACGGCTCTATCCCGCCCAGTAAGTACCCATCAGGCGCTGAATGGCAATTCCATCCATGTTTTGCAAATATGTTTTAATCGGCTTTTGTAAGGTGGTTGAGAGATTCACTGATTTCCGTTCATGTTGTAGAGGTGGCCGGAAGAGGGGACGAAACTCATGAAACAAAGGCTGCATTCTTCCATTCATGGATCATGCGATCCATCATGGGACTGTGAATCTACCGGCCTTGTTCTGAGTGGTGTGGTGAGTAGTAGTTCATGGACGTTGCGGCTAGGCACGCGGTAGTGCTGCGATATATCGGAACATCAACGTCTACAACGGCAGTCATCGTTCAGTCGCACTCCATGCTACTGTTGTGATAATTGCTCTGCATCACGAAGCAGTGGCCCAAGGTGTGTTTCACTAGAAGCGGCTTGCTTTTGCATTGCAGACCCCAGAGGCTACCACTACAGCCTACCATGTTCTAGAAGAAACAGTATGCATCCTTCTAACCTTTCGGGTTGATCTCTTTCCTTTTTGTTATGTGGCCACTGTGTAGGCTCCTGGCATAGCAATATGTAAACATTGTTTGTTTGGCACTTACGCACAAACTTGCATGCGACCAGCCAGGAAATAGCATGCATGTGAGTTTAGGGTTTAGGGTTTAGGAACCAGGGTTATCAGCTTTGACCTCCACTTGCTCCAGCTCGTGCGTTGTCAGCGTGATAGGTGCGGACAGTGGAAAATTAGCATTTCGTTGGTGCAATGCTCCTCCGGAAATTTCCTGAACCCGGAATGCACATAGGAGTACGATTATCAACGGAACCGTGCCGAACGCAAAATGCAAAATATGGACTTGACAACGGCACAAATCGTAGCTTCCACATTTTACATCTTCAAATAATATAGAAGGTAAGCATCTGATTTTTCAGGTCTGTCTCAAGGCTGTCCGTGGCATGCGCTCGTACGGGTTACAAGGGTCGAGACATTGGCTTTAAGCACTCTCCTCGATACACTAGCCACTTGGGGCCTTAGAGCCCTCTCGCTCAAAATGTGGGACAAAGCAACTGGTTGTGCTTAGTGTGAGTTGGCGTGTAATACAGTATGCTATATTCTCTGGTGCATTGTTTGCTCCTACTTGGCACGCTGGCGGCCTGCAGTGTGGCCCACTGCAAGCGAGTTGGTGTAACAGACCAACGGCCGCAATGGATCCCTCAACGCACGTATGATTAAACCTTCTTTTGCAGCCATGAGGTGCTTTTGAACAATGTATGTGCTATTCTAGGCACGGAGTTACTAGGATAATAAGCATTGCCAAGGTGTATGTTTAGTCTTGGATGCTTGGAGAAAGCAGCTCCGGAAGCTCGTTGTTGTTTTACTTCACTAGTCTCAAAAATCGCACTGCCGTTTACACTCAAACAAGCATGCTGGTGAATGTCTTTTTTCTTTCATAACTAGTAGGCAGCGCGATTTGACTATTGGTGCGCCGAGATGTTTCCATCATGATCGTTAGCGCTACCAATTTCGAAAAGCGTGGTGTTCGCAACACGGAACCATTTCATAGGACGTATGTTGAATTGTTGCACGCGTTTACCCTTATAAAATGGAGTTTACGTTTCCTTATGGAAATTGGGGAGACATCATGGTATAAGGAGCGTGCAACCTCCAGCATGCATAACTATTCACCGACGTATTCTGTAGTGGTTGGCTCATACCGCGACTGTTGCCGAACGTTGAAGAGGTAACTAGTATGTGCGAAGGCGGTAGCATCAAATTCCTAAGCATCGCGAATATCGAAGAATAGCTGCACCAAGATATTGCACGTGGCCTGCATGTGGCGCGCGCAGCGGGCTGTTGTTGCGTATGTGTACACTTCAGGCATTCAACATGATCATCGGTCCTACAAACAGTTTTGTAGGTGCATCTGGACCTACCACGTTTTGGTATGGTGTGGCTGTAATTCAACGCCCCTCGCCCTGCTGCTCCGCACCGTTGGGAAGCCTACCAACATTTGCTAGCTGGTAGAAAATGGTCTAGAATCATCCTCATCTTCATTTAGAGGAAGCACGCGCAAAATATGGAGCCTGGCACTGCATGCCATTGCTTCTCTATAACAGAAGAGTGAGATGCGCCCCTTGCTGCTTGCTTCCGCGCTCCCTTCCAGGTAGTACGTCGCTTCCTGCCAACTGCGGGATGGCGTTCCTCGTAGATTGAAGGAAGAATCTCATCACAGTCCAGTGATGCATTTTGGGCAACATCATTCCCCAGTCGTGCGTCAAAGAAGTTGCAATTTCTAAGCCCCCATCCATATTACGCGTGCGGATTAATGCTTAAGTACAGCAGAAGGGGGTTTAGTTGGCGCGCATGGCTTAGGAGAAGAGGAAGAAACAATCCATCAAGACCCTCTTACAATTGGTTTCCTTGAGTCTGTCTGTACAAAGGGTTGGGCGCAGTTGCTCTTATTTCACTACGGATCGGACTTTACGCAGCTAAAAAATATCTGTTGTGTTGGGGTTGTGCCTTTTCTAGATCGGAATTGACATTCCAGCATCTTTGCCACTGTCTGCTGTGGACGAACTTTTGACGGACACTATGTCACATCCGTGAACGGAAAAGATCACATGGCACGAGTAGACGCCAGTACACACGGAACGTAGAAAAACAGTCTTCGCTGTAGCCATGTAAGGACAGGCAGAGTCAATGCAGTCAATGCGCGATTTACTTGGGCATCGACGGATACCTTCACTTGCGATTCGTGCTATCCAGGTCTTCCCACCTTATGGGTGCCTCCAAGTGGGCCAATATGGACATGCAGCTCGTTGCATACAGCAAGTATGTTTTTTGAGTGGTTCGACTATTCCAGTGGCCGCCCTCTCATCTCTGGCTTGTCTTGATCACCGCTCGTCAGGTTGCACTTTTTAGCTTGTGTCTGCATGCACCACATTCCCATATTCCTTGGACGTGGACAGCAATCTGGAAGGATCTTTTTTCTGCTTAGCTCCTTATTATACACGCCGGCTGCGTGTAAGATAGATTGAAATACACTGAGCTTCCACTGAACGTGAGCGGAGGGATTTCCAGGGCATATTGTTACCATTTTGTTGGCACTCGTGTCTACTGCGAAAAATGCTTACTGAGCGCAGTGAGTGGTTTATTTTTGCGAGCATGTCTCGCATAGCTTTGAGCCGTTATGTTTAAAGTATTTGCACTACATGTGTCACAGGAAGTGCGCCAAATCTCGTTTGTAGGGGAGTGCTGAAGTGCCGTTTAGCCACCAAAGCCCATCACCGCGCTTGAGGCGTTTGTCGGGCATTATTTACGTGTATGGAGAGATTACACTGCGATATAGAGACGCTGAGTGAGCAACTATCCGCAAACAAAGCTGGAACGCAGATGCTTCTTTCCAATGATGGCTTATTTGTCTACTTGGCCGAGTACGGCGGATATTTTGTCTCCTAGTCAGATGGATACAGGTGATTTCGCAAACAAAGCTGCGATATTCAAGGTTTTCTACCTGGTTACGTCGTACAAGAGGACTGCGCCGTAAGCTTGCGATGCGATCCGACACAGAAAGGCTTTTGGGTGGCACCAGGATTAGGCAATGTTCAATGAACAGGGTAAGGCTCTGAACGGATCGCCGACAAGGTGGATCTCAGATTGGTTTGTAAACGCTCACGTATACTGCAGCTCGTAAGTTTGTCACCATTGGCCCAAATAAAGAGCATGATGCTCCACGCGATAAAAGTAGACATAGCCGGGTATGCACTGCTTGATTCGCCTGTGCTTTGCAAAATTGGTGGTCACGAGCTGTTAGGTGTGACATTTGAAAAGCCGTTGTTATTGTCTCCGTGAGGTCATTTTGGGATTGTACGGGCATTACACGCTGCCGCAGGCGCGTCACAAGGAAAACACCCCTTACCTGTACTCATATAACACCTATCTGCCGCCATACTAGCGAACCGTAGTGAAGTCCTAATAAACTATCCATCGTTTTGTAACAATTAGGCAAAATCACGAATTTGGGATTTCTCACAAAGTAAAGATTTGTCAAGGAGAAATTCCATCACAACTCACTGCGTCGACGCAAAGCTTGGAATACATTTAACCCGTGTGTAGATGCGTGTATCCGTGCCTTCCGATATTTTGCTGCACAACAATTATACAACAGGGCAGAGCATTTCTAAGCAATCATAGCCAGACTCCTGCTACGCCATCGAATTCGGAGGGTCCGAGCCTACAACACAAGCATCATATTCTACTTGCTTACTGTGCCGCCGATGACAAATCAGCGATTTTGGGTCTGTCAGGAACGTTACACGCCATGCTACAATAGTTAAGGCTAGACCACAGCCCATGTCCGGTTTTGGTTGGCGTCGATTTGTGGCTGCACAGCAGCCTTGTGGAAAAAATAAGAGCTTGCATTCCCGATGCACCACGGCCGGGTTCACCTTTATCTATGAAGGTTTAAGCTTGTGCGCCATTGGTTATCCTGCAGCAAGTGCGTTGGAAGGTCGACGACGTATGGAAGGTCTGCAAACAGTAATACGATTCTTCTGAGCCAAACGCAAGGCAGTGTTCAGACGTTTTGCTGTGGCCCTCCGTCGAGCCAAATATATGAACATCATGATGTAAACCTGAGAAGTGAACGGCATTCCGTGTGGCCCTTAGATGTTAACGTTCCGTTCCCCTCGTCTCGTATTGCTGTTTCCTACGGACAAAAAATGCCACATGAGCGGATGAGGGATGAGGGTTGTAGCCCCTGAGCAAAGCGGAACGCCTCGAGAGTTTATGGCAAGCGATTTGGTTGTCATGCATACCACTGCCGTGCCACGCTTACTGGCACCGTAAAGAGGAACATGATGATAGCATCTGGCTTCTTTCAGAAAGTACGCTGCCGGTCCATGGCGATGCGGTGTTACAAGCGGGAAAAAACGCGTGCGCGCTTGTTGCAAATGCTGCGGTGAGATGACATGAACTTTTAAGCAACGTGGTTGTGCGAATGCGCCTTTGCTTTCAATAGTAGCCATAGCCTTAGTAATGTGTAGTGAGTGTTAGCAACGCTGCCTTCAGCTGGCTTTGGACGAAGCTACATGATAAGCGGAGCAGTTTGAAAACATTGCAAATAATACAGAAAGCTCGCCGCACAGGCCATGCTACGACTTTTGCAATGAGTGGCCTTGCGACAGTCTTTACTTGCTATGATCTAACGCACTGTACAGACACACAGTGCGGCTTGTTTTAATAGCCGGTTGCTCGCGTGAGTGTGCTTCGTTCCAGCTACGTGTTTGGGCGTGTTGTAGCGGACATATCCACATTTGGGAAACCAGTGTGACTGTGTAGTAGTCCTCTTAAGGTGTCGGTTGTACCAGCTCATTTGTATTTTTGCTTGTAGCGTATTGCTGCATGTGACTACTCATATGAAGAGCATGAATAGACGAAGCATTCTACTTTGTCTATTTTTACGTCAGCAAAATCTATACCCATTTTAGTCAAAGTTTCCCATATCTTCCTATCCGTGAGCAGAAACGTTGCTGCTAGTTCTTAATAGATCGCCGGGATGCTATGCAAAAGCCGCAATTAAGGATGTGTTATGAACGTCTTTCAAATACGTCTATTGGCAGTTTTTGTCGTCATGCTTTCTGATTATGCGAAGCCAGATACGACACATTTATGGCCCATGCTGAGCCGTTTTCCTTGGCAATCAAGAAAAGCAAGCTGGTGTATCGGCGCATCAGTGGGTACGTTGTCGGGGTAGATGGTCCAGATACCGACCTGCATCAACAACCTGCGGCGGGCAGATAAACGCGGAGATGCATGCTGAGCCCCCCGGTCTGAGCTATAAGCATGCCCCAAAAGGACTGTAATATTAGCCATGTAATAAGCATGCCACGGGGGCTCACGCTGGCATTTCTCATGATATGTTCGAAAACGATTGCGACAAAATAACTACTACCTGAGTAGGCTTTCTAAAAGTAGACTGAATATATGGTTGCCTATTTACCTTGGCCAATACTCCACACGTCTCGGGAGCGTTTCCGCCGCCTTTGTGCTTAGGTGTCATTGCATATAGACGGCTTCGCGATAGAACTAGTTTTGGAGCATGGGTTTCGCTAGTCTTGCTCTTTTGGCCAATGCCTTGTGCAGAAACGCAGCCGTCAAATTCCCTAGGCACAGCCTCAAGGCGAGCAGCAGAATCCGTAGCTGGCTGGTATCGGATATGAGCTACTTGACCTGTGGGACGCTGAGTAACAAGAGGGCGCAATGACGCATGTGGCACTGACAGCCCACCGAATATTTTCGAGGGCTATCGACGGCTCTATCCCGCCCAGTAAGTACCCATCAGGCGCTGAATGGCAATTCCATCCATGTTTTGCAAATATGTTTTAATCGGCTTTTGTAAGGTGGTTGAGAGATTCACTGATTTCCGTTCATGTTGTAGAGGTGGCCGGAAGAGGGGACGAAACTCATGAAACAAAGGCTGCATTCTTCCATTCATGGATCATGCGATCCATCATGGGACTGTGAATCTACCGGCCTTGTTCTGAGTGGTGTGGTGAGTAGTAGTTCATGGACGTTGCGGCTAGGCACGCGGTAGTGCTGCGATATATCGGAACATCAACGTCTACAACGGCAGTCATCGTTCAGTCGCACTCCATGCTACTGTTGTGATAATTGCTCTGCATCACGAAGCAGTGGCCCAAGGTGTGTTTCACTAGAAGCGGCTTGCTTTTGCATTGCAGACCCCAGAGGCTACCACTACAGCCTACCATGTTCTAGAAGAAACAGTATGCATCCTTCTAACCTTTCGGGTTGATCTCTTTCCTTTTTGTTATGTGGCCACTGTGTAGGCTCCTGGCATAGCAATATGTAAACATTGTTTGTTTGGCACTTACGCACAAACTTGCATGCGACCAGCCAGGAAATAGCATGCATGTGAGTTTAGGGTTTAGGGTTTAGGAACCAGGGTTATCAGCTTTGACCTCCACTTGCTCCAGCTCGTGCGTTGTCAGCGTGATAGGTGCGGACAGTGGAAAATTAGCATTTCGTTGGTGCAATGCTCCTCCGGAAATTTCCTGAACCCGGAATGCACATAGGAGTACGATTATCAACGGAACCGTGCCGAACGCAAAATGCAAAATATGGACTTGACAACGGCACAAATCGTAGCTTCCACATTTTACATCTTCAAATAATATAGAAGGTAAGCATCTGATTTTTCAGGTCTGTCTCAAGGCTGTCCGTGGCATGCGCTCGTACGGGTTACAAGGGTCGAGACATTGGCTTTAAGCACTCTCCTCGATACACTAGCCACTTGGGGCCTTAGAGCCCTCTCGCTCAAAATGTGGGACAAAGCAACTGGTTGTGCTTAGTGTGAGTTGGCGTGTAATACAGTATGCTATATTCTCTGGTGCATTGTTTGCTCCTACTTGGCACGCTGGCGGCCTGCAGTGTGGCCCACTGCAAGCGAGTTGGTGTAACAGACCAACGGCCGCAATGGATCCCTCAACGCACGTATGATTAAAACTTCTTTTGCAGCCATGAGGTGCTTTTGAACAAGGTATGTGCTATCGTAGGCACGGAGTTACTAGGATAATAAGCATTGCCAAGGTGTATGTTTAGTCTTGGATGCTTGGAGAAAGCAGCTCCGGAAGCTCGTTGTTGTTTTACTTCACTAGTCTCAAAAATCGCACTGCCGTTTACACTCAAACAAGCATGCTGGTGAATGTCTTTTTTCTTTCATAACTAGTAGGCAGCGCGATTTGACTATTGGTGCGCCGAGATGTTTCCATCATGATCGTTAGTGCTACCAGTATCGGAAAACAAGCGGATCGCTATTCGGAACCTAGTCGACGTATGTTGAATTGTTGCACGCGTTTACCCTTATAAAATGGAGTCCACGCTTCCTTCTAGAACTTGGAGCAGCACTGTGGTATAAGGAACGTGCATCCCGGAGCCTGCAGAGCTATTTGTTCACACATTCATTTGCGAGTTGCCTTATGGCTGCAACAAGATGGAGTGAACAAAGAGCGCTGAACGCGTGAACAAACCATCATGCGCGCTGGTTTTGGCGCCAAATGGCATCGCTCCGCGGACGAAGGGGATGGGATATGTCGAGATATAGGACGGGCTGTGCGTGCGTTGTGTGCAACGAGCTGTTTTGGTGTAGTATACCCTTCAAATATGGAAGGTCCGTGCCTTGTTCTCTCCGGCTGTATCAATTGCACAGCCAACCTCATGCTTTTTTGGCTGTTCAGTAAGCCACAAGTCCACTGGCTATTACACCGGGCCATTATGTACTGCGAGGGCATTCGCCACATGGGTCATATCAGTGGTGGAATGCTCTTCAGACGATGCCTCGTTGCGTCTGTTCAGACTCATTTCGCCTAGTTGGCCTTGCATTCAATTGTGTATACAAATGCTAAACTCATTGAAGTGCTGGCTGTTCCGGGCAATCAGTGGTTGACTTGTTTGCTGCATATACTACCCTCCGGGTTTTCTCGACGCTTCAAAATTTCGCTCGGGTGATAGTGCTAGATACAATTTTTGAGTTGGTGCGTGTACTTGTATCATAATAGTGGCTTATTCGGCGCATCCACGGTGCAATTTCCTTCATTTAGTCAGTGGTATACTCATTGGAGGTGTTTGGGGTAACGTGGCAGCTGGCTGCTGCCGCGTGAAACATGCCTGCTACTCCCCGGAGGTCGTATTAACGCGGCACAACGGTGAATGTGCCTACTTCCAACACATTTTGGAAAGCCATTCTGCACATGCATACTGCGACGCTTACACGTATGTTTGTCAGTTTTTTCGTTGCAAAGCTGATTGCCTTCATCGTGTTGATCGAAGAACCAGCAATTGGGTGAATAACCACATTCACGCAATCTACACCATATACTACTGCAGAATGTGACTTGCTCAGTCATAGAGTCGCATGGCTTATGGGATGGAGGATACCGCAGTCGACTCATCTCGGTTTCTGCGAATATTTGGGTGAACTTTTCTCAGGCATTATGTGTTATTTATGAGCAGCCAAATCAATATGCGGCTCGAATGTTAAGGAGCTCGTGCCCAATCACGACGTAAGCAGAGGCTGGCCAAGGTTGAACCCCCGGCTCTTTTACTGGGCTTCGTCTATGTCGGGAGCTACTTGGCACTCGACTTGTTTGCACACAAACAGCATTCTACCTCAAGTGTACTCATGTCTCACTACCAAACGGAGGCTGGAAACAGCGTTCGGAGTCGGTGTCAAATGCTGCTGTGGTCGCGATGGTTTTGTGAAACAAGGAAGTATGGATCACACGTCAGTGCTAGTGACACTAATCGCCTGGCGTTTCCTGTGGTGGTCGGCCGCAGGGACGGGGAGCTTGATATCCGTAAGTGGTGAAGTGTTACGAAGCTATTTAGGGTTTCTTTGCAGTCGAGCTGGCAGTCACGCTGAGCCCTTGCTCCCCACGTGTAGTATGGCTCGTGGCGTGTTTTCCGTGATAGAAACTGACTGAAACTGGCACGTTGGCTGGCCATTCTGGGGTTCGTCATCTACGCTGTGTCTCTTCCCGAATGGTAGTCCACTGAAAAGGCCTGGAGGTTTGCTGTTCTTTTTGTAGCTTTTGCATGTGGTTCGAGTTACACTAAATCAATACAACTTTGCGTCACTTCCCTAACCCCTCGTAGCTCGGAAATTCGATTTTCACATTAAATGGGCAGCAATATGGCCATCGCATCACGTCGTACATAGGGCGCATGGAATAATCATCTGTCTCATCTCTGTTCTACTGCGGAAGATGAGAAAACTTGTGGACAATGGTATGTATTGCCCCTCATGTCGATGAGCCACCTGAAACTTGGTTATTCAGCTGACACAATACTTCACCGTTTGGGATTCCACTGGTGAGAAGTAGATCGAAACTTGGTGTTGATCAGGTCACATGTCGCACAAGCAAGCAGTGGAACACTTGTAGCGTTGGCTTAGCACTGCACTCCATGCATCTTACATGCAGATACTCCGAACTCCTTAAACGTTGTCGACTAGAGAAGGTGTAGGTGAGTGCTGCAAAGCTTTTGCTGCTAGTAGCCAGAACGCATCAGATGCACTGTAGTATGAATAATCATCAATATTTTTAACGCCAAGGTTATTTGCAAGTTGTCACCAGCCACAAAAGAACACGTCGCATTCGTAGCACTACCTTATTCCGTGTGGAGTCTACCAGTGTTCGCTCACCATCTTGATACCCAGCGTTTGGTCAAATGCACAACTAGCTCGGTTCTCCAATATTGTATATGCCGCAAGACGCTGCGAAGAAGTGAATACCAGTGCACGCTTGGTCCGGCTTACGTTGCGTTTCCATGGTGTACGTGCATTCCCCGTGCACACAGACAAGTTATACTCCGAGAAGCGTCCCATGGTCGCGCTGATATGAGGTAGTAGTTAATGCTCATAGGCGCTTTTTGGACGTAGTGCTGATTATCTACAGAGGAGTGTTATGCTTGCTACAAACAGCAAGTGCGCTTAGCAAGGGCTTTGGTCAGGATATGCGTTTTTGCTTTCGTGTATATTGATATAGAAAAACTAAGTTAGTTCGCGTATGGAATCACGTAAACCTACACACAGCGCGCAACAGGAAATAGGTTGTGGCGGTGGGGGAAGTGTTTGGCGCCCGTATTGCTAACTGACCTCTCACATGACAGTGTGTTTGGAAGCGGTGATGCAAACATGTTATAGGCAGCTATGCTTCTACGTTGATGTGATTGTCACTCTACACCGATTTGGATTGTTTACTTCCTCAGAAAGTATGGTCTTCATTTAACTGCGGCCCGTCCTAACCAGTTCAGACGCCGATCAGCGGTCTACAGTGCGCTTTAATAATAGCCAAAGGTAACTAACTGGCTACTGAGCGTACTCATCTTACTTGTAGTTTTGAAATATCAGGTCCCGTTTTGATGTCTTTGTTTCTGGCATTAGACGTATCTGCTAAGCACAACTGCGCCTTGCAAATAAACGCAGACGTTTGCTCTCAGTGCCAAGAATCAAAACCTGTGCAGGTTCATTGCTCATGTAAGAGCTTGGTTTCTTCCGGAGCTAGTTCCAGCACCCCTCTTAATAGGCGTGTTATTCTTCGTCAAGTGTGTATTGTATTAGCTTAGTGTGAAATAATGATGCACATTTGCACGCATATGTGGCATACAGCTTGTGCGTTTCATATTGCTAATGGTAAAGGCATGGCACGCTATTTCACCTCTTATACGCCACTTCCATTTGCAAGATGAGCCCGATATTTCGTCACTTGAGGCGGTCTCAGTGGGGATGGAATATGCATGTAACACGCAGGTTGTACGTTCCACTTCACTAAGCAGTTGGTGAAGTGGAGGACTTCCAAGCAATAGGCTTGTTTGCAAACTGTGAGCGGTGATGCACCTCGTGCAGCGTTGCCTCTGATTCTTCCGTTGCATTTAGGGAGCGCCTTCGCTCATTGCTATATATATATATATATATATATATATATATATATATATATACCCCAGGGCATATCCTTCTTCGTGCTCTCGCCGACTGTTCTTTTTCTCTTGAGGTCTCTTTCACTGCATTCATATCCTCAACGTCAAAGGAAGCTCATTTTTTGGCGTGTACACCTTTTTGTGTTGTTCGTGGAGTTCCACTAGCTCCACGCTTTTTCGCTCGCATGCGCGCATGCAACAGGTCGGACAAGACATTACGTGGCTTCCTCTAGAAGGCCATATGCTGTGCATATGGACGGCGGCACCCCACCAGTACTTTTCATCGCGTGTTAACAGTTCTCCGCTTGCAGACTATTCCCATTCACACCAAAGATATAGCCGCTTGGCTGGTCGGTGAGAAAGTCTCTAGGTTTATGTATTCCTCATGTGCCTGTGAGCCAGAATGCGTGCAGTTTTGACACAACATGGGGATACTTCTCATATCCATCTATTCCTGAACGGAGCCCTTGATACGACGTTCATGATCTTCAAGACGTCTTCCAGCTTGTGCGCAATGTTTTTGGTGCATGTAATTCACTGCTCACCGCTGCCCAATGACGAACGGGTTTTGTGCTATTGTGTACAGTCCGTGAGTAGTCTTTATGCATGGTTGGAAAGCCTAAAAGGGCATTTTCCTCGTGCGTTTGCAGCTGGGAGTAATTTCTCTCCGCGACGATTCTACCTTGTCTCCAATTTGTTTAAGTGCGGCATAAGCTAGTAGTTCATTGGCTTCCTTTTAAGCACATATATTTCAAAAATAATGCCAGGCTTCCACTAAAGTGTTTGAAGCTCTAGCTCGTTTGAAAGGGGCAATTAGCATTCTAGCAAGTAACCGGACGCTGCATGGCAATTCAAAATGATGCAGGAGGAGGAACATTTTGAATCCCCCTGTACAGGACATGCAGTATGCATCAAATCAGTTTCTCGTTGGCAAGCGCAAAAGCAGTGCGTTGGATAACGCTCAAAATCATCAGCATACTGTGTGTCCTCGGAATAATACATGGCCCCCATACTATTTCTGAACAGGCTAACCCCTTCCTAGTTTCGCGGCAAAGTATCTTTCTTCATTGTAGGATGCAACACAAGAATGCATTCTCATGTACTAACCCGTCTTTCCAAGCATTACGTGAGCAATAAGAAATCATGCATGGCAAAATGGAAGCACTACATTACGTTGACTGGAAGCCAATAACGTTGCCCAGTATGTGTTGTGCAATAGTCGTACAGTTCGTGCGCTTCGTTGCGCTATTTTTGCTTGTGAAGGACGTCAGCAAGGAGTTCCATTCAGGATGTACGCAACGTCATGGTTTGACGAAGGCGGCAATTTGATGTAGATGCATGCAAATAGACAGTGTTACCTTCGCAGATGCATGAGCAAAAGCGGACGCCATGGCGCACGATGTCAAGCGTTCCTGAAATGCGTGCCTAGTCCGTTCCAACGACGAGTTAAGATATCCAAGATCACCCGAACCGGCGAGCTATATGTGCATGATCGCCGTATCACTGCCCTCTTCCGTCCTCTAGATTGTTCGTCTCGACAAAAAATAATATCAACGGACCTCAAACCTCGCTGCGGCTGGCACTCCACAACTCACCAGCTAATAAGGTGCTCAGGCGTAAAGCTTCCGTACACACCACTCTGTCGTGCGTGTGAAACGTATTCAAATGCCACTCTTTTACCGGGCATGGCAAACCTCGTTACAGGGCTTGCTACGTCTTGTAGATGCACTCAATGGCTTCCTGACTAGGACGAAATACATCTGGAAGAGCTTATGCGCGTCCATGGCAACGCATGCTTCAGCCACTTTAGGCAACAACCACCACATAGCTCGTGAGTGCTGGAGATAATGAATAAGCTATGCTGAGTGTTACAAGCGAGAAGACTTACTTATGAATGTGCATATCCTTGTGTATGCAAATTCTCATTGAAGCGGGGACGCGCTAGAAGGCCGTAGTAGAGGGAGGCAGTCGCAGTTTGACGGTCCGTGGCATGTTACATACGCGCCATACATATGTGGCCTAGCATTTAATCTCCGCTGTATCATTATTGTGTTAATCACGATGTTAGAGGCCCAGCACGTTCTGGAAACACCCATGCCGTGGTGCTTTGCTTGCTGAGGCCTATTGCCATCCACCCTAAGGAAAGACGGTTTTCCAGGAAGTATGCGGCTGTCCGGCGAAGTCTTGATATTCAGGCTAGCAATTTATTTCTCAGGGAGTGCTTATATGGCAACCAGCACATTGGTGGCCGTGCATGGGTAGCCATTGTAACAGTGCACCACACACCAGTATGCGGCGCATATGTTTCACTCGCAGTTTTCAGCATTTTAAGACACTCGCTAGCCTTTTTTAAGCACACAGTACGGAAACAGTGACTCCGCAGGAATGGCTGCTTGTGCGCACAACTATAGCTGATGCTACCGTAGAGTCCAACTATGGATGGGCTGATAATGAAGGCACTTGCCAAAGGCAGTGTGCTAGTAGTACAGGGAGAAATCGCCGTTTCGGGAAGCAGCAGCTCGGTTCTTTTACGTATGCGGTTGTGCTGGCGCAGATGTAAACTTCGTAGGCAACTTTGGAGCTGTTCTTTTTGCCAGGACGTTAGTTAAAGCCTACGGTTTGGTCTTGAACTTGCCTACAAATCCAGATCTATATTACAAACAGGGTTTAGATACGCTTTGTGTTTGGATTCCATCATGAGGAGCAAGGGAGCGCTTGTAAATCCATCACTCTAATCAGCTTGTGCGTCCACGGTCAATACGCGCGCGCATGCGGTCGTCCGAGGCATCGCATCCGCGTAGGAGCAGAAAATAGCTTCATGAGGCGCTGGGTTTCTACCTGGAAGTGCAAGCCACTGTTTAAAAGAAGCCCCCTCCCAGATAGTGCGATTGTCGAGTCCAGTCGTCACGCCAACGTTGTTACAATATGGCAGTTATGGGCCTTGACGTCCGTCGTGGCCTCAAGCAGCAGTACGCGTGTGATTCGCCAACCGTTTAAAAAGCTCGTATGTTCACATGTGGAGTACATGCGCTTTTACAACTATTGGAACACCGTCACGTGTCGCTGCTTAACTTGGCGCCATCGCCCGCAAGTAGTATTCTTTGATGGCGGTGTAGAGAAACGCACACATCGTGCCCTCGATATGCATGTTGCAAAAGATAGTATACCAGTGGCGCTTTCAGATCGGAGTTTGATGCGAATTTCGTAGACAGTGCGTTATGAGTAGCGCCAGCGTTTAGTCCCCGGTAGCGGTGTGTAGATTAGTTGCTCCAGATGCAGGGGAACGCCAAGCTTGTAGAGAGGTTGACGTTCCCTGGGCTTAGTGTATATTGGTGGAATAGGGTGAAACCTCCAATGTATGCATCATTCCTTCAGCCTTTTTACTGCCTGCGCGTGCGGCGCAGTCTATCTGCAACTTGGTGCCGCTGGTTTGCTGCTCCCATATAATCGAGCTACCTGTAATACCCACCATAAAGAAAGCCGCTGGCATCCATATTGATGAGTTTTGAGGTTTTTCCTTTCGCGCATCTGAACGAAGTGCGTGCTAGTAAACCGCATTGTACAGCTGTAATTCTTCGTTGCGAGGACGGCGAACGTGCTTAACGTACGCGAGTATGTGGTGTTCTGTGATAACAACTGTGCAAGGCTGAATCATCAGGCTGGATGGAAGCGCGACACTGCAACTTTCCTTTTTATCTATATAGTGGTCCTTCACACATCTGCTTAAGGGACAGTCTGGCATTACAAAATTTGAATCGTAGCAGTTGCCTGCAGCCCGAACATCACTGTACAAGACTACGAGTATATCAACTCTACTCACCAGACTCCTGAGCTTTGTGCTCGTTCGCACAGTTCCAAATCTCCCTGAGTTTGCCACCACCTGACGCTTGGTGTAGGATCTGGCCAACGTATGGATATTGGGGACACAACTGACGCAGGAAATACTCTTCCATCCAGTATTACAGTAAATTGTGCGACGCACCTGACGGCTGCCCTAGGGAATCGTCTTTCACTAGGCGTATTTGCAGAAAGTCAGTTAAACTACCTGGTTGGGACCGGCGTTGCCGCTGATGGCTCTATTGGGCGCTCGTAGCCTAGTACGACTTTCTAGGGCACGCAAAACGTGTTTGGGGGATAGCGCTCTCGGAAGCTGAAAACTTTCAGGAGATCGCCGAGAGCATATTATACTTGAAATGAAATACTATCCCCTGCTGACCTGAGACGCACAGTACGCGTTTGGTGATACACCAGTGGTTATACTTCGTGTAGTAAGCATTTCGCCCGAGTGGCAATGCTACCAGACTGATAATCCCCGTCCTTGCGGCATCTCGCGGCTCAATTCCAATGCTGTCCTGCATGAATATTAGCAAGGAGTGGCAAACGACTGGCATTTCCGTGCGAATGGCTGGAAGGATAGGCCGGCGTGTAAAAGTACACTTGCTAGTGCTTTACAGAGATAGAGCGAACGCTGATACAAAATCAGTTCCTGCCGCTAACTGGACAGCATTTTGTACTGCTGTGGAACAAGGGAAAGGCGTCCGCTGCGTTCTGGTCTGTAGCTTGCGTGGTGCATTGCTTGTTCGTCATGGATCAGTCGGTATTCCCGGTGTACAGTATGTGGAGGCGTTTTGGTACTAAGAGCTACGTGAAACGCACCCTTCCACAGAGAGGCAGGTGCCTACACGGCAGCTTCACCTATGAACAGTTTGGTGCCGGCTAACCGTTAGGAAACGTCGATCGAGGTGCATA
>CAJFCY010000189.1:0-23859 GCA_904066265.1 Eimeria zaria | reverse complement strand
TGTAGTGCCGGCTGTCGGGCCGCCACTACCTGTCACTAGCCAGAGTAGAGGACACGAGAAATAATTAGTTTAAAAGTAGTTTATTCAGGAAATTAGGCAGAAACATAGGGAACGGTAGCTAGATAAGCAGCCACGCACTCACTGACGGCCGCGACCGCCAGCAGCCGTAGACTCTGGGCCGACTAGGGCCGTGGCACGCGGGTCTAGGTCTCCCTCCGGAGGGTGCAAGGGATAGGCGCAGGATCCCTCGAGGGATCCTGCGGGGAACGGTTCGTTGGAGAGTTTTTCTTAGGAAAATCCCTCGAATCGGAACATAAACCTAAACTTTCCTTTAACCAACATCAATTTTCGGTCTACGGTGCTACGTGCTAGGGAGAATACGTAGCCTGATAGGGGTCAGCGCTACACCTGCTGCCCCGTGCACACCATGCACCGACGACATCTGAACAAGTGAAACCGCCTGATGGCTTTGTCTGATTCTGTTTTGCCAATAAGGCCTTAGTAGATGGAAAATTCAGTAACATTCCTGCTCTAGAAGGATTCAGAAGTTTTGTCTTAAGCGTGCAGGCCTTGGCCTTCAACGGAAAATTGCCAGAATGCCGGCTCTCTGTCTGCGCACGGTCGTCAGTGCCTCACTCTTGCTTCTCGCGAAAGCAGCAAAGGGGCTGTCTACCGATCCAAACACAACAACAGAATACGCCGTCGTGCTAGGTAAGCTGACCCGCTTCGGGTGCCATTAGACACTTGAGTTGCTGCATTGGCTGCCGCTCACCACGCTGTTGACATTTGAAATTTTTGTAACGGTCAGTGAAAAGCTTAGTATCTCAGAATATGCTTACAAAACAAGTCGGAGACCAGCTTAACGTAATGTTATGCCCATCTGTCCGCAGAAACTGAACAGGCATGTCTCTCCGAAATCAACACTGCACGCAAGAATGCAGGGTTTGACGCTTTGATAGCAGCTACAGCCGATGAAGCAGCGAAAAGGCTCCCTGAAGACTTAAGCCCAGTACCAGACAGCGTCGAAGACTGGATTTGGAAACCCGTGTGCAACATCTTGATTCCAGTAAGCTATATGGGATTCGACGCCGCCCTCCCGCCGAAATACTCCTCTCGTGAATTATTACGGCTGTCATTCACTGTCTTGTTGGCTTCAGGGAGAAGCGGGAGCCAAGGGCGCTGCACAAGCTGGGAAGGCGTTCATGAGTGGGACATACGCATTCCAGAAGGTTGATGAAAATACTGCCAGCTGCAATGCCGTGGTGGATAAATGGAAGGAAGCCTACACCAACTTCGATGAATTGCCTCCACCCTACACAGAAGGAAAAGACTTGTACAACAACCAGGACAATATCTCCCTTGTGGCCATCTACAACCCTAAGGAGAAGGCTACTGCGGACTGCCGAGTCGTCACATGCACAAAAACTGTCAAAACCACCACTACACAAAGCGGAGGCGACAGCCCGGCGGAGCAAACAAAACAAACAGTAACGAAGGGTTCTGCTTTGATTTGCATGACTACCCCTGAGGCTCTTTCCGAGAGCATTAATACTCCTCCTTTCACGTAAGTCCTTAAACTCAGCAGATCCCCTTTGCTTCATTTGGCGTTCCTTAAACCGCCTTTGCTTTGCCTATGTGCATTGCGCAGGGAAGAGCAGTGGGGAAAGATCGTCAGCTCCATCAAAGGCTCTGCCTCAGCCGTCTTTCCTAGTCTGTTCGCTCTCGCCACAGCAGTCGTCGGGCTAATGGCAGCGATGTGAGGAAGCAGCGCGAGCGGCTGGCTGATGATCGCCAATGGGTTGTCTGGTTGGCGTGTACACAGTTAGTGTACGCATTGCTTTGAGTTTGGGGTATGCGCTTATACTGGTCTAGCTTCAGCAGGGATCGCAGCAATATGACATGCGATTCCTGCTACAAGATGAACCTTATCTCCATCGAAAGCCCCAGGCGCCTGTACCGGTGTAGTGAGGTGCGGTGCTTCGGTGGGGCGCGGGTGAGGGGGGTTACGGGGGGATCAGCAGCCGTTAAGGCTTTGGAGTATTTAATGCCTTCGTTTATTGGACGACAGCTTAGGGAGGAACTACGCTGTGACAAAGGACTGTTGTTACAACGTTGTCTACCGTGAGAGTGCCTTCTTTCGTTCAAATATCTTGTTGCTCTATGCGACTACGGTCGGCGAACATTCCAGGCCTTCCCACTTCACTGAAAAAATCAAAGGGAGCGTTGGAACAATAGGAGTAACTCGCTGGCTCTGGGGGAGCAAACTGTTTAGTCGAACACTTAGCTGGTATGCACACATAGCTCCAAGGCAAACTGGCCGAATACTCGGCAGAGATCTGTTACAGAAGACAATGAGGACCAGGAGTGCCAGTAGTACCTCCCCGGTAAAGTGAATTTTATTATCTAAAATTTAAATGGGTTTACTAGTGTATGGCTCGTGTGTGCAACCAAAACTCATTATCGGCTCCCACCGCTCTGACGGCCTGTTGGCCAGTAAGGCACTCCTCCCGTGCACGCGTGCACAGACCACCACCGCGCCAGCGAAAACCAGTGAGGCGTGGAGGGCTTTGCACTTTCTTAACCCGTCCTCAGTTTTATGTAATTTGAACAGTATTTCTGTTTCGGAAAGACTCGACTGCTGTCGTTTTTAAGCGTCGAACTTGGGGCCTTCATCCTTTATATATTTGGCCACAATGCCGTCTCTCCGTTTCTTCACGGTCGTCAGCGCCTCGCTCCTCATCCTGGGGAAATCCGATCAGGTTCTGTCAACAGGGCCCGTCACAACAACAGAATATTCTGTCAAACTCGGTAAGCTGACTGACTTCGTGTTCCGTTTGACGCTTGAAGTGCTCGACAATCGGAGACCAGCTTAAGGTAAGAATTTGTTCCTTTCATTGCAGAAACTGAACAAGCATGTCTCTCCGAGATCAACGATGCTCGCAAGAAAGCCGGCTTTGCCGACTTCACGGCAGCTACAGACGCTGAAACAGATAAACGGTTACCTGCAGCATCAGACAAACCAAGTATCAACACTCAAGGCTGGGTTTGGCAGCCAGTTTGCAACGTCTTACTTCCAGTGAGTTGCTTTTTTCGTGTGCCCATGTGTGCTTTCATACAAACTACACCACGCATGAATCATCAAAGCAGCCTTCCCTTTTCTTTGTGCTTTCAGGAAGGATTAACAGCCAATGACAATGACTCAGAAGCTGTAAAGGCATTCAAGAGCGGGACATACGCGTTCCAGAAGGTTGATGAAAATACCGCCAGCTGCAACGCTGTAGTGGACAAGTGGAAGAAAGCCTACACCAACTTCAATGAATTGCCTCCACCATACACGGAAGAGAATTCCCCCTACAGCAATCAGGACAATGTCTCTCTTGTGGCCATCTACAACCCTAAGGAGACGGCGACTGCAGACTGCCGAGTCGTCACATGCACTAAAACTGTTAAAACCACCACTACAGTAGACGGTACCGGCAGCCCAGCGGAGCAAACTCAACAAACAGTAACGAAGGGCTCTGCTTTAATTTGCATGACAACCCCCGATATTCTTTCCACAAGCGTTAAAACTGCTCCTTTCACGTAAGTCCCTTAAACTCAGCACATCCCCTTCCTTCATTAGGCGTCCCCTAACCCACCTTCCGCTGCTTTGGCGATGTGCGTTGTGCAGAGAGGAGCAGTGGGAAAAGATCGTCAGCTCCATCAAAGGGTCTGCGCCGGCTGTCTTCCCCAGTCTGTTTGGTCTCGCCACAGCAGTTGTTGGGCTAATGGCAATGATGTGAGGCAATAATGCGAGGGACTGGATCATGATTGCTAAAGGGGTGCCGGTGTGTTCGGCAGCCATCTACAGTGTCAGCGCATGCATCGATGGGTTTCTGGGGTATGCGCGCATGATGAGATTGCCTTGCAGCAGCTAGAAGTCCATCGCTTGCCTCATCGTGAGCCATTGTGCCCAGGAGCTTAAGCGGAGCTCAAGGGGGATATGCTACTGTCGGGGATTATAGTATATGGATCCTCTTTTTTTTGATTGCACGGAAGCTTAGGGAACTTCTACGCTGTGACTGAGGAGTGTCATTACAGCGTTGTCTTGCATGAGACTGCTTTCGATCGTTTAAATATCGCGCGGTCGAATGGCGACGCACGGAGATCATTCACGGCCTTCTCTAGTCATTGAAAACCATTGCAAGCATGGCAACAATGGGAGTAATCTGTTGCCTTTTGCTGAGTAAACTGTTTAATCGAACACTTGACTGGAATGCAGGCACGGCTCCAAGCCGAAACCTCTAGCGAAATGGCCTGAAATGCAGCTCTGTTCACGGAGAGCTATAGCCAACAATAGGGCTACATATTGCCTCTCCCTGTCGAAAGGCGTGCATTTTATTGTGTTGAATGTAAATGAATTTGTACGTTCGTGGTTCTTATTCTCAACGTAAAGTTACTGCCGAGTCCCCGCTGCCCTCAGGGCCTGATGGCCAGTAAGGCACGCCTCCCGTGCATACGTGAGCTGATCACAACAGAGCCAGTGTCAACAAATGATGCGCTTATGGCATCGCAGTCGTTAATCAGTTATCTTTACAGTTTTACGTAATTTGAAGAGTATTTCTGTCTTGGAAGAAACCGAAAAGGATCCTACCTAAGCGTTGAACTGGACGTCTTCAGCGAGCACTTGGCAACAATGCCGGCTCTTCGTCTGTTCACGGTCGTCAGTACCTCTCTCCTACTCCTGGCAAAAGCCAGTGATGCTACACCAGGCCAGCAAGGAACGACAACAGTATACGCTACTGAACTCGGTAAGCAGGCTGCCCCTGCTGCCCCCGGGAGCCGTTGGACCGTTTTGAAGTTCTGTATTGGCTGCAAACGCCGCTTGCCAGGCTACTACCGCCAGAAATGTTTCCGAAAGTTACTGCAATTTCTAGTACTCGAGAATATCTTCACCAAATAGGCCACAGAGAGGCTTAAAGCACTAGTTGTAACTCTGGCTGCAGAAACTGAGCAAGCGTGCCTGTCGGAGATCAACGCTGCTCGCAAAGAATGCCGGCCTCGATGATTTCATAGCAGCTAAAGAGAGCGAAACAGATAAACGGCTGCCTAAAGCATCACCTGCACTGACCTCCAGTGATCAAAGCTGGGTTTGGCAGCCTGTCTGCAACGTGTTGATTGCAGTACGTTATTTCCTGGTTTGCCTGTGTCTTCCATACGAAACTACTCTACCCCTCGATCATTATAACAGCCTCTCTCTCTGTCTTGGAGCCTTCAGGAAAAAGCAGGGAGCAAGGGAGCAGAAGCACAACCTGGAGAAGCATTCGTGAGCGGGACATACGCGTTCCAGATCGTTGATGAAAATACCGCTAGTTGCGATGCCGTAGTGGACAAATGAAAGGAAGCCTACACCAACTTCAAGGAACTGCCGCCACCCTACACGGAAGGCGATTCGCTGTACAAAAACCGGGACAATGTCTCTCTTGTGGCCATCTACAACCCTAAAGAGCAGGCTACTGCAGATTGCCGTGTCGTTACCTGCACTAAAACTGTTAAAACCGTTACCAAGCATGTGCAGGCAGACGCTAGCTCAACGACAGACACACAGCAAACAGTAACGAAGGGTTCTGCTTTGATTTGCATGACCACTCCTGAGATTCTTTCCGATGGCATTAGAACTGCTCCCTTCACGTAAGTTTTTTAAAGTCAGCATATCCATTTTACTTCTTTAGACGTCCCTTAAGCCGTCATCCTTTGAGTTGGTGATGTTTAATGCGCAGGGAGGAGCAGTGGAGAAAGATTGTCAGCTCCATTAAAGGATCTGCCTCGGCCGTCTTGCCCAGTCTGTTCGGTCTCGCCGCCGCAGTCGTTGGGCTAATGGCAGCGATGTGAGGCAGCAGTGCGCGCGGCTGTCTCAAGATTGCCAGTGTAGTTTCTGGTTGTTGTGTACACTGTTCGTGCACGCATTGCTTTGAGTTTGGTGTATGCGCTTATGCTGGATTGCCTTTCAGCAATACTTGCAGCAAAAGGCCCTGCAACTCCTGCTACAAGACGAACCCTCTCTGCATCGCTTGCTGCAGAACCTTGTTGCCGTGTGGCAAGGGGGTGAGTAGCCTAGGGGTTCTCAGTTTCTGTTCTTAGATTACAGTAACTAAATCCTTCTTTTATCGGATGACGGCTTTCAGAGATTCCACGCAGTGACTGAGGACTGTGGTTATAGCGCTGTCTACCGTGAGACTGCTTTCTTTTGTTCGATTACCTCGCGTTTCACTGGCGCCAAGCTAGACGAATATTCTGCTAAATCCATTGGAAACTCAGTAGAGAAAATAAGAGTGATAAGCTCTCTTTTTTAGAGTAAATCGTTCAACCATGCTGGCTGTGGTGCAAAAGCGGTTCCAAGGCGCGGTCTCTAAGGAATTGGCCTAATGCAGATCAGCTAGCGATGAGCATTAGCTAGGAATAGGATTGCAGATCATCTCTCCCTGCCCAGATATTTGCAACTTTATCATGTAAAGCGTAACTGAAATTATAATTCTATAGCTCTTGCTGGCAGCGAGAAATCTCTGCCGGTCTGCTGCACGGAAGGCCTCCTGACCGGTGAGGCACACCTCCCGCGCACTCGTGCAGTGGTCAGATCATGGGCAGTGGAAAACGGATGAGGCGTTTATGGCATTGCAACTTGTCACACAGGCCTCAGTTTTATGTAATTTTAAAAGTATTTCTGCTCTGGAAGAAGTCGACAGCGGTCGTTTCAAATCGTAGGACTTGGGATCTTCAACATATATTCGGTGGCAATGTCGGCTCATCGTCTGCACACGGTAGTCTTTGCCTCGTTCCTCGTTCTAGCAGCAGCCGGTCAGGCGCTGTCAGGCGACACACAAGTTACAACAGAATATGCTGTCAAACTGGGTAAGCCGTCCGATGTTGGGTATAGTCAGTTGCGTGAAGCTTTGTCGGGTGCAAGCTATGATCTTTCTGAATACGTTGGTAGGCAAATTGGAGACCACTTTAGAGTACTGCTCTGTCCTGTGCCTGCAGAAACTGAACAGGCATGTCTCTCAGAGATCAACGATGCACGCAAGAATGCCGGCCTCGATGAATTCATAGCAGCTACAACAGGTGAAGCAGACAAGCAGCTGCCTCAAGCTTCGAGTACACAAGATACCAACCTTCAAAGCTGGGATTGGCAGCCAGTTTGCAACGTCCTGATTCCAGTAAGTTGCTTCCTTCTCTACATGCGTCTTCCGTACGAATGTACTGATGTTCTCAATCATTAGTGCAATCATCCACTCTCACGGTGCCTTCAGGGAGGCACAGCAAAGAAGGGCGCAGAGCTCCAATCTGGACAAGCATTCAAGAGCGGGACATACGCGTTCCAGAAGGTTGATGAAAATACTGCCAGTTGCAATGCCGTAGTGGATAAATGGAAGGAAGCCTACACCAACTTCGATGAATTGCCTCCACCCTACACAGAAGGAAAAGACTTGTACAACAATCAGGACAATATCTCTCTTGTGGCCATTTACAACCCTAAGGAGAAGGCGACTGCAGACTGCCGAGTCGTCACCTGCACTAAAACTGTCAAAACCACGACAACACAGGGAACCGTTAGCCCAACGAGCCAGGCACAAGAAGCAGTAACAAAGGGTTCTGCTTTGATTTGCATGACCACCCCTGAGGTTCTTTCCGAGAGCATTGCTACTGCTCCTTTCACGTAAGTCCCTTAAACTCAGCACATCCCCTTCCTTCATTAGGCGCCCCCTAACCCACGTTCCTTTGCTTTGGTGATGTGCATTGTGCAGAGAGGAGCAGTGGGGAAAGATCGTCAGCTCCATCAAGGGATCCGCCTCAGCAGTTTTGCCCAGCTTGCTTGGTCTTGCTGCAACAGTGCTGGGACTAATGGCAGTGATGTGAGGCAACAGAAGACGTGGCTGCTCATTGCCAGTGGAATGCTTGACGCCCATCTACACATGAATAGCCACTCTGGAGGCTGACCCGCCTCGCAGTAAGAGGTCCAGTGGTATGTCGTGTAGCTCCTGCCTGCTCCAGGGCGACCTTTCTCCGCAGCGTAAGCCGGAGAACCCTCTTCCGCTGTGCTGAGGATATTTGGAGCTTGAGGCGGGCCTGCCACTATTGGGTTTTTAAAGTATCTTTTTTGGCTGCATGGCAGCTTTGAGGGGTTCTAGGCTGGAACTGAGGACTGCTGTTACTGTAGGGACTAGCTTGAGACAGATGTCTTCCGTTCAAATACCCCGAGGTCCAGTTCGGCTATGCTTGGTGACCATTCAAGGCCTTCTCCAGCCACTGAGAAGTCAACAAAACAATAGCAGCAACAGAAATAATTGGTTGGCTATTTGAAATTAAATCGTTTAGCCGATCACTTCATTAGTATGCCAACCGGGCGCCAATGCGAAGCCCGTAGCGAACTTGCCTAATACAGATGTGCTAGCAAAGAAATTTAGCTAGGAATAAATCGCCTGTCCCTTACGAACTATTCGCAAGTTTACTAACACAAATAGAATCTTAGTTGACAGCCGCTAGTTTCAACGAGATGTTGCTGCTGTTGCACGTGTGCACTGAGCAGATCAGAGTCAGTGAAAATAAATGCGGCGTTTATCGTGTTATAATTTGTTAAACCGGAATAAGTTTTACGTAATTTGAAGAACATTCCCGTTTCGGAAACCGTCGAAAAGGATCGTCCCCAGGTGTGTGACTCTGGCCCGTCAACATATATTTGGTAACGATGCCATCCCTCCGTGTGCTCACGGCCATCAGTGCCTCATTCCTCATCCTGGCAAAAGCGGTTCAGAGTGGGCTGAGTCAAGCAGAAACAACAACAGTATACGATGCCAAACTCGGTAAGTTTTCTCGCCTTGGGTACCGTCGGGCGTTCGACGTGCTGCATCCGCGCTGCTGCCCTAAGAAAAGCATGCAGAGATCAGTACAATCCTTACAATTTCAGAATATGCTTGCCAAACAGCTTTAAGACCAACTTAAAGTGTTGATATGCCTTCTTGGTGCAGAAACTGAACAAGCGTGTCTGTCTGAGATCAACGATGCTCGCAAGAAAGCCGGCTTCGAAGATTTTATAGCAGCTACAGAGGAAGAAACAGAGAAACGCTTGCCTCAAGCATCAAAATCGCCAGATACAGGCCTTAACAGCTGGGTTTGGCAGCCCGTTTGCAATGTATTGATTCCAGTAGGTAGTGTCTCGCTGTTTCCACGACTCTCACTGAGGTACTCAGTTTCTGCATCGCTGTGACACTATCGTGCTGTCTTGGTGTTTTCAGGGGGGAGCACCAAGCACCGCTGCTGCTGCAGAAGTCGGAAAAACATTCTTGGCCGGAACATACGCATTCCAGAAAGTTGATGAAAATACCGCCAGCTGCAATGCCGTAGTGGATAAATGGAAGGAAGCCTACACCAACTTCAATGAATTGCCTCCACCCTACACAGAAGGACAAGACTTGTACAAAAATCGGGACAATATCTCTCTCGTGGCCATCTACAACCCTAAGGAAAAGGCTACTGCAGACTGCCGAGTCCTCACTTGCACAAAAACTGTCACAACCCCCGGTGCCGCAGAAACAGCGGGCAGTGGGACGAATCAGACTCAACAAACAGTAACGAAGGGCTCTGCTTTGATTTGCATGACCACCCCCGATGTTCTTTCCAACGACATTAGTACTGCTCCTTTCACGTGAGTTTTCAACTCCGCACATCCCCTTGCTTCATTAGTGTCCCCTAACCCACCTTCCTTTGCTTTGTTGATGTGCGTTCTGCAGGGAGGAGCAGTGGGGAAAGATCGTAAGCTCCATCGAAGGCTCTGCCTCGGCTGTCTTCCCCAGTCTGTTCGGTATCGCCGCAGCAGCCGTTGGGCTAATGGCAGTGATGTGAGGGAGTTTGGCGTGGGGCAGGCTGCTCATGGCCAAAGGAATATTTGACAGTCGTCTACGGTTTTAGTGCATGCACCGAGAGGGGTCTAGAATATGCGCGCATGGTGTGTCGCATTGCAGCAACAGTTGCAGCAATATGTCATGCAATCCCTGTCACGTGGCAATCCCTCTCTGCAGTGTGCTCCCCAAGCCCGTGCGGCGCTGTGGCGAGGATGTCTGGAGCTGACGGGTAGTCAGCTGCCATTGGGGCCAATAGTATCTTGAACCTTTTTTGATTGCATGACAGCTTAGGGAGATTGTAGGCTGTAACTGAGGACAGTTGTTACAGCGTTGTCTACCATGAGACTGCTTTATTTTGCCCAATTGCCTTGGCGCGCCAACCCTGATGGCCATTTGAGGCATACATTGGCCACAAAAAGCCAACGGAATAATAGCAACAGTGGGATTAATTAGTTCTTTTGGGGGGAGTAAAATGTTTAGTCGGACACTTTAGTGGTGAGCCTACGCGGCTCGAAACCGAAGTCAAGAGCAAAGTGGAATAAATCATGACAGAACTGTTAGCGAAGAGCTTTAGCTATGAATAGGACTCCGAGTAGCCTCTATTTGCCGAACCAAGTTGAATTTCGAATGAAATTATACATCTATTGCTACTACTTGCAACAAACAGCAACAGCCGACCTCAAGGCCTCCTTCCTGCCCGGTGAGGCGCGCCTCCCATGCTCCCTCCCGTTGATGAGCTCAGGGTCAGTAAAATACCTATGAGGCGCCTATGGCATTGCAGTTTGTTATTCAGGCATCCGTTTTATGTAATTTGAACATAATTTCTGCGCCTGAAAGCCTCGACAGCGATTGTTTCTCAGCGTGGAACTCGAGCCCTCATTCCCGTATTTGGCAACGATGTCGGCTCACCGCCTTCTTACGGTCGTCAGTGCCTCCCTTCTCTTGCTGGCAAAAGCTAATGGAGCGTTGTCTCAGCAATCAGAAACAACAACATACTCGGTCACAATCGGTAAGTCTGCTGGGGTTCGGTACCGTCGAATGTTTGAAGTGTTGCATTTGCTGGAAACCCCGTTCGCCATGGTACAGATGCCACAAAAGTTTACAATGATCGGCGCATATTTTACTATGCGCAATTGTGCTGGATAAACAAATAGGAGACCAGATTCATGCACTGATCTGTCCCTCTGAGTGCAGAAGATGAACAGGCGTGTCTCTCCGAGATAAACGATGCCCGCAAGAAGGCCGGCTTCAACGATTTCATAACAGCTACAGCAAATGAAGCAAATACACAGCTACCTGCGGCATCAGAAAAGCCAACTAGCCCGGAGCAAGGGTGGGTTTGGCAGCCCGTTTGCAACGTCTTGCTTCCAGTAAGTTGCTTTCTTCGTTTGCCGTTGTCTTCATAGAAATTACGTCATGTCTGAATCGTTAGTGCAGCATTTCGTTTTCTTTGTACTTTCAGGATGGACTAGAAGGCACCGAACAAGACTCGGAAGCTGCAAAGGCGTTCAAGAGCGCGACATACGCATTCCAGAAGGTTGATGAAAATACCGCCAGCTGCAATGCCGTTGTGGATACTTGGAAGAAAGCCTACACCAACTTCAATGAATTGCCCCCGCCCTACACAGCAGGCAATACGCTGTACAAAAATCGGGACAATGTCTCACTTGTTGCCATCTACAACCCTAAGGAGAAGGCGACTGCAGATTGCCGGGTCGTCACATGCACTAAAACCGTCAAAACCACCCCTACGCAAGGCACAGGCGGAAGCAACACGCAACAAACTAAACAAACAGTAACGACGGGTTCTGCTTTGATTTGCATGACTACCCCTGACGTTCTTTCCGCGACCATTGATACTGCTCCTTTCACGTAAGTCTCTTAAACTCCGCACTTCTTTTTTGCTTCTGTAAGCGTTCCTTAAGGCGTCTTCCTCTGCCTTGGTGATGTGCATTGCGTAGGGAGGAGCAGTGGGGAAAGATCGTCAGCTCCATCAAAGGATCTGCCTCAGTTGTCTTCCCCAGTGTGTTCGGTCTCGCCGCAGCAGTCGTTGGGCTAATGGCAGCGATGTGAGGCAGCGATGCGACGGTCTGGCTACTGATGGCCAAGGAAGTATTTGGCAGTCATCTACAGTTTTAACCCGTACATCGACGGCGGATTCGGGTATGCTTGCAGGATTGTTTGCCCTGCAGCAAGAGTTGCAGCAATATGTTATGCATCTCCTGCAACAATGCAAACCCTTTCCTATGCGCCTGTGGAGCTGCGCTGGGCCGAGTAGGTTTGGAGCTTAAAGGCCGACAGATGCTACTGGAGGCTCAGAGTATCCTACGCCTTTTTGATTGTATGACGCATTGTTGTGGTTCTAAGCACTGGTTGAAGACTGTTGTTGCAGAAATGACTACCATGTGAATGCTTTCTTTCGTCCGCATACCTCGCGCTATGATTGACGACTATTCAAGGTCTGCTCTCGGCATTGAAAAAGCAACAGGAGGATAGCAACAATAAGAGTACTTAGCTGTATTTTGGGAATTAAATAGCTTAGTGGAGCACTTCACCGTTATGACACGGTCCCATGCTGAAGTCTCTAAGAAACTGGCTTAATGCCGATCTGTTAGTGTAGTGCACAGGCCCTACAATGGATCTCTCGCCTGGCCTCTAGAGGCGTAGTAGCACGGAAAGGGATGAATACTATAGAATATTTTACGTATTAAGACAGTTTTACATAGAAATGACGCTTAATAGGATCAGAGTGCTCGCCAGCCGATAACAGCTAGGGGCTGGGAGCGAGGTTGGTGCTGTGAGTCTGGCATTGACCCTCAGCGGGGGTCAACAGTCAGTTCTATTATTCTGGTTTTTCTTACCTAACAAATAATATGAACTCAAAGGTATAAGGTATACAGTAGTAGTTTAGCGAGAATCATGGATTTTAGATAGTTAGATGCAAAGTGTGCACTTAGTCAGACTAGCTTAGGGATCATACGCTGTAGCAGTGTAGGCCAGCTGTTCATTACAGTTAGTCTAGGGCATTAGGTAGGGTAGGACTACAAATCGCCTCTCACCGCCGAACCATTTGCGATTTTTAGTGTAAAACGTGAATGAAATTGTGCGATTATTGCTGTTGCTTGCAACGAAAAATCACTGCCGACACCTGCTACTCTGAAGGCCTGCTGCTCAGTAAGACACGCCTCCCGTGCACTGGCCAGATTAGAAACGGTTACATGGCATTGCAGTTTGTTAGTCAGACCATTTGTTTTACTTAATCTGTGTTGTATTTCTGCATCGGAAGTATTCGAAGGGGATTTTTTAAGTGTCAGCCTCGGAACCGTCACCAGATAACTGGTAACAATGCCGGCTCTCCGACTGCTCACAATCGTCGCTGCCTCGCTTCCCCTGCTGGCAAACGCTGGTCCGGAGGAAACAGGACAGCCCCAAATTAAAACAGAGTATTCTGTAAAACTCGGTAAGCTGACTGACGTTGTATGCCGGTGGGCGCTTGAGCTGCTGGCTGGCGGATGCTTCAGGGTTTCCGAATATGTTTACTACGCAAGGCGAAGACCAGTTCATGTACTGCTTTGTCTTTCTGGCTGCAGAAACTGAACAGGCATGTCTCGCCGAGATCAATGCTTCACGCAAGAATGCCGGCCTCGATGATTTCACAGCCGCTCCAGACAGCGAAGCAGATAAACGGCTGCCGCAAGCTTCAAATGCACCAGACAGCGACGACGGAAGCTGGGTTTGGCAGCCGGTTTGCAACTATTTGATTCCAGTAAGCTTCTTTCTGTCGTTATGCGTACCTTCCCTAGGAAAATAGTCTGCGCCTGAAATATTACGGCAGTTATTCTCTCGGTTGATTCCTTCAGGAAGAAACAGGAAACAAAGCTTCTGCTGCAGAAACTCGAAAGACATTCATGACCGGAACATACGCATTCCAGAAAGTTGACGAAAATACCGCCAGCTGCACTGCCGTAGTGGATAAATGGAAGGAAGCCTACTCCAACTTCGATGAATTGCCTCCACCCTACACAGAAGGACAAGACTTGTACAAAAATCGGGACAATATCTCTCTTGTGGCCATCTACAATCCTAAAGAGAAGGCCGCTGCAGATTGCCGAGTCGTCACCTGCACTAAAACTGTTAAAACCACCACGACAACACAGACAAACGGCAGCCCAACCAGCGAGACAAAGCAAACAGTAACGGAGGCCTCTGCTTTGATTTGCATGACAACCCCTGATGTTCTTTCCGCCAGCATTAATACTCCTCCTTTCACGTGAGTCTTTGGAACTCAGCATTTCCTCTTTACAGTTTCAGGTGTCCCTTACACCGCCTTCCTCAGCCCTCTCGATGTGCATTGTGCAGGGAGGAGCAGTGGGGAAAGATCGTCAGCTCCATCAAAGGATCTGCGTCGGCTGTCTTCCCCACTCTGTTCGGCATCGCCGCTGCAGTCGTTGGGCTAATGGCAGCGATGTGAGGCTGCAGCACAAGCCTGTTTGGGAGACATCAACACTGTTAGCGCCTACATCAAGAGGGGTGTCGGCACTGCGTGTATGTTGGTTTGCCTTGCAACAGGAGTTGCAGCAATATCCTCTGCGGCTCCTGCTACAAGGCTAATCCTCTCCGCATCCTGAGACCCAGACGCTTGTGGCGCTGTGGCAAAGACTTGAGTTTTGTTTTGTCAGATGCTACTGGGGGATTAGAGTATATTAGGCCCTTCTTGGTTAGCTAGCAGCCTGAGAAGGTTGTACGCTCAAACTGATAACTGTTTCTGCAGCTTTGCCTACCATGAGACTGCTTTGTTTGGTCAAAATACGTCGCTGTCCTGCGCGGCTACGCACGGTAACCATTCAAGGCTCTCCCTTTATACTGAAACTTCGACGCAATAATAACGGCACTAGGAGTTATTAACTGCCTTTCGGAGAGCAAATAGTTTAACCTAACACTTCACCGGTGTGCGCATCCAAGCATATGCCTCTAACGATCTGGTCGATTGCACTAGGGGTAGGTTGACGATAAGCTTTAGCTAGGAATCGGAATGCAGGCCACCCCTGCTTGCCCAATCAATTGCAATTCTATTGCGCGAACAGAGAATGAAATTATTTTTTCACTGCAACTTTTTGCAATAAACAAATCATTGTTGACCCTCAATGCACTGGAGACCTCTTGCTCGATGAGGCATGCCTCGCTGCAAGCGTGCACGCGCGCACTGAGCAGAGCAAAGGCAGTGAGCACGGACGGGGCATATATGGCATTGCAATTTGCTAGTGATGCCTCAGCTTTATGTAATTTCAAAGTGTATTTCCGTACCGACAAGAACCGAAAGCTGTCGTTTCCAAGCTTGCATATCGGGGCCGTCAACATACACTCGGCAACGATGCGAGCGTTCCGCTTTCTCACGGTCGTCAGTGCCTCGCTCCTCTTGCTGGCAAAAGCCGATGACGAGCTGTCAAAACAACCAGGAACAACAACAGTATACGCTGCCGAACTCGGTAAGCCTGTTGACGTTGGGTGCCGCCATGTGCTTGAAGTGCTGCATTGGCATGCGCCGTTCACCAGGTTGCCCAAGAATAGCGTATAGCCGTCAGTACAAATTTTACTAGTCTACAGAATACAAGCTAAGCATATATAAGGCTAGATTAAAGTCTTGTTATGTCCTTCTGGCTGCAGAAAATGAGCAGGCGTGTCTCTCGGAGATCAATGCTGCCCGCAAGAATGCCGGCTTCGAAGATTTCATACCAGCTACAGAGAGTGACACAGATAAACGGCTGCCTAAAGCTTCAAACACTACAACTCCCAATGATCAAGACTGGGCTTGGGAGCCTGTCTGCAACGTCTTGATTCCAGTAAGCTTTGCTTGTCCTGTTTGTTTAACCTATTCCTTCACACGGGAGTACACCGCCCCAGAATTTTTATGGCAGCCTCTCGCGTTATTCGTGCCTTCAGGGAGAAGCAGGCAACAAAGCTGCTGCTGCAGAAACTGGAAAGACATTCTTGACAGGAACATACGCATTCCAGAAAGTTGATGAAAGTACCGCCAGCTGCAATGCCGTAGTGGATAAATGAAAGAAAGCCTACACCAACTTCGATGAATTGCCTCCACCCTACACAGAAGGAACTGACCTGTACAAAAATCGGGACAATATCTCTCTTGTGGCCATCTACAACCCTAAGGAGAAGGCGACTGCAGATTGTCGTGTCGTCACCTGCAGTAAAACTGTCCAAACCACCGTTGCGGAACAGGCAGAGGGCAGCGGAACGAACCAGACTCAACAAACAGTAACGAAGGGTTCTGCTTTGATTTGCATGACCACTCCTGACGTTCTTTCCGCCAGCATTGAAACTGCTCCTTTCACGTAAGTGCCTTAAACTGAACATGATCCCTTTGCTCCTTTACGCGTGCCATACATCGCAATCCTTGGCTGTGCCGATGTGCATTATGCAGAGAGGAACAATGGGGAAAGATCGTCAGCTCCATCAAGGGATCCGCCTCTGCCGTCTTGCCCAGTCTCTTCGCTCTCGCTGCAGCAGTCGTTGGACTCATGGCAGCGCTATGAGCCAGCTGTGCGAGGGTCTGGCTACGATGGCAAAGGAAGTGCATGACACACATCCATACTGCTAGCGAATGCATCGAGGGGTGCCCCAGGTATGCGATTATGCTGGGATGCCTTTCAGCAAGAGTTGCAGCAGCATGTCGTGCAACTCCTCCTACAGGGTAAACCCTCTCCCCTTTGTCAGTTCCAGACGCTTGTGGCGCATAGCTATTGAGTCTGGCGCTTAACGTAGAATCGGCGGAAGTTGGGGTATTATCGCACCCTAAGGCATTTATGAGTAAGTGGAAGCTTAGGAAGTTTCTAAACTAGGGTATATGTTCGTTGATACAGCGTTCGTTAACGGGAGACTGGTCCCTCTCGTTCCAATATCTCACTGAGGAGTGCCGCCAAACTTGGCGAAGATTCAAGGATTTCATTGCATTGAAAACTCAATGCAAAAATAGCAACAATAGGAGTAACTAGTTGCCTTTTGTGGAGTACATTGTTAATCGAACACTTCGCCGGTGTGCAGATACGGCTCGACGCCGAAACTACTAACGAACACGGTTAATGCACGACATGGGCGGGTTAGCGATGGGCTTTAGCTAGGATAGGACCGCAAACCGCTTATGCCTGCTTAAAGATATGCAATGTATTATGTAAATGTAAAACATTGCAATTTTATGGCTGCTACGTGCAGCCGAATGTCGCCGCCCTCCCCCGCTGCCCTGAAGGCGTCCTCCGCGATGAGGCACGCCTCCCGTGCACAGATACACTGACCAGATCAGAAACAGTGAAAATGAATGAGGCGTTTACGGCATCGCAATTTGTTTTACTCAAACCTTTGTTTTATGCAATTTGAATAGTATTTTTGTCCCGAAATAATTCGAAACCGATCGTTTTAAAGCGTGAAACGCGTGGCCTGCAGATAGTTGGCGACAATGTCGGCTTTCCGTCTGCTCACGGTCGTAAGTACATCGCTCCTGATCCTGACAAAAGCCAGTGGAACCCTGTCTCAACAACAGCAAACAACAACATACTCCGTCGCACTCGGTGAGTCGGATGAAGCTGGTTTTGTGAAATGTGTGAAGCCTTGCATTGGCTGGAAACTCCGCCCGCGAGGCAACTACCGCCAAAAAAATTTGCAGCGATCAATACAAATGTTACCACCACAGAATAAGCTCGCCAAGCCACCTAAATACCAGCTTAAAGTGCTAATATGTCTTTCTGCGTTCAGAAAACCAGCAGGCATGCCTCTCCGAGATCAACGCTGCTCGCAAGAATGCAGGCTTCGATGATTTCATAACGGCGACAACAGCCGAAAATCAGCTGCCTGAAGCTTCAAACAAACCAAATAGCGGCAGTGATGGCTGGGTTTGGCAGCCAGTTTGCAACTTCTTGATTCCAGTAAGTTGCTTTCTTCATTTGTCGGTGCCTTTTCATAGAAATTACGTCCTGTCTGAATCATTAGTGCAGCATTTCGTTTTCTTTGTACTTTCAGGATGGAGTACCAAGCACACAACAAGACTTAGAAGCTGTAAAGGCGTTCAAGAGCGGGACCTACGCGTTCCAGAAAGTTGATGAAAATACCGCCAGTTGCAATGCCGTAGTAGACAACTGGAAGAAAGCCTACACCAATTTCGATGAATTGCCTCCACCCTACACGCAAGGTAGTGACCTTTACAACAAACGGGAAAATGTCTCTCTCGTGGCTATCTACAATCCTAAGGAGAAGGCAACTGCAGACTGCCGGGTCGTCACCTGCACTAAAACTGTCAAGGACTCAACAGCAGAATCAGGCGGCGGACTCGCAGGGAGCAACACAGAACCAATAGTAACGAAGGGCTCTGCTTTGATTTGCATGACAACTCCTGATGTTCTTTCCACGGACACGAATACTGCTCCTTTCACGTAAGTCCCTTAAACGCAGTACCCCTATGCTTCTTCACCCGTCCCTTACATCGCCCTCCTTTGCTTTGCCTGTGTGCATTTTGCAGGGAGGAGCAGTGGGGAAAAATCGTCAGCTCCATCAAAGGATCCGCTTCAGCTGTCCTCCCCAGTTTACTCGGTCTTGCCGCAACAGTGCTAGGATTAATGGCAGGTCTGTGAGGCAGAAGTGCGGTGTCTGGCTAATGGTGGCCAAGGAAGTGTTTGGCACTCGTCTACGATATTAGCTCACTCATCCAGGCGGACTTCGGAAATGTTTGCTCAATTGGTTTGTTTTGCAGCAGGAGTTGCATGAATATGTCCTTCAATTCCTGTTACAAGAGAGACCCTCTCTACATCGTGAGCCCTAGGCTCTTAGCAGTGCCCAATAGGCCCGTTGTTCAAGCTAAGTATGTCGGGCCTTTTCTGATTGCACGACGGCCTGAGAAGGCTAAAACCTACGACTGAGAACTGTTATTGCAGTGCTGCCTATCATGGGACTTCTTTCTTTCGTTCAAATACCTTGCTGTCCAGTGCAGCAACGCTGGACGACTGCTCTAGGCCTTCACTCACCAATGAACATTCAGAGCAAAAATGGCAGCAAATGGAGTAATTAATAGTCTTTTGTGGAGTAAATCGTTTAGTCAAACGCTTTGCCGGCGTGCAGACACGACAGATCGATCTGCCGGAGTGTAGCTTGTTAGAGAAATGAAGCGAAGAGCTTTAGCTACGACTCTCCCTGCCGAACCGTTTACAAACTATCTGCAATTTTATTTTGTAAACCGTAAACGGAGTTCTACGTTTACGGCTGCTACTTGCAACGAACAGTCCCTGCCGTCCCCCGGAGGCTGCTCTGTAGGCCTTCTGGCCAGTGACGCCTCCCGTGCACACGTGCACTGGGCAGACCAGAAACAGTGGAACTGAATGCGGCATTCATGACGCTGCAATTCGTTACTCGCGCCTTAGTTTTATGTAATTTGAAGAGTATTTCCATTTTGGAAGGAATCGACAGGGATCGTTCCTAAGCGTGGCAGTCAGGGACTTATACAGATATTTGGCAACAATGCCGGCCCACCGTCTGCTCACAGCCGTCAGCGCCTCTCTCCTCCTCTTCTCTAAGACCGATCATGTGCTTTCAAACGAAACAGTTACATACTCGACGTCACTCGGTAAGCCTGCAGATGTCGGGTGCCGGCTGACGTTTGAAGCAATGCGTTGATGCAGTGTCGGCGCCCCTTGCTACTAACGTCAGAAACTTTTGGTGTTTCGCAATATGCTTGGTAAGTAAATTGAAGACTAGCTTAAAGTATTTCTTGGTCTTATTTTGTGCAGAAAGCGAACAGGCATGTCTCTCCGAGATCAACACTGCTCGCAAGAATGCTGGCTTCGACGAGTTCATTGTCGCTCCAGATGGAGAAGCAGACAAACGGCTGCCTGAAGCTTCAACTGCACCTACTTCCGGCAATAAAAGCTGGGTTTGGCAGCCAGTTTGCAATGTTTTGATACAAGTAAGCTGCGTCCCTCCTTAAACATACCCTCTGAAAGAATTACAGCGATTCTTACTCATTATGCCAGTTATTGGTCGTCTTGATTCCTTCAGGGAGGAGTAACAATCGCTGGAACAGAACCAGAAGAAGGAAAGACATTCATGAGCGGGACATACGCGTTCCAGAAAGTTGATGAAAATACCGCCAGCTGCGATGCCGTAGTAGACAAATGGAAGAAAGCCTACACCAATTTCGACGAATTGCCTCCACCCTACACGGAAGAGAATAAACTGTACAAAAACCAAGACAATGTTTCTCTTGTGGCCATCTACAACCCTAAGGAGCAGGCTACTGCAGACTGCCGGGTCGTCACCTGCACTAAAACTGTCAAAAAAAGCGCAGTGGTTCCGACAGACGGCAGCGCGGAGAGTCAGACGCAGGACACAGTAACGAAGGGCTCTGCTTTGATTTGCATGACCGCCCCTAATGTGCTTTCGACGGATATTAAAACTGCTCCTTTCACGTGAGACCTTTAAACTCAGCATTTCCCTTTGCTGTTTTAGGTCTCTCTTACACCGCCTTTCCTTGCTTTGCCTGTGTGCATTTTGCAGGGAGGAGCAGTGGGGAAAGATCGTCAGCTCCATCAAAGGATCCGCCTCGGCTGTCTTCCCCAGTCTGTTCGTTCTCGCCGCCGCAGTCGTGGGGCTAATGGCATCTGTGTGAGAGAACGGAGCGAGTCGCTGGTTAATGATGGCCAGTGAAATGCCCGGCATCAGTCTGCGCCTTGAGTGCATGCACTGACTGGCCTCTCGGGTATGCACGCATGTTGGTTTGTCTTGCAGCAGGATTTGCAGCAATGTGTCCTGCAACTTCTGCTACAAGACCGATCCCTACACATCACAAGACCGAGATTCTTGTGGTTCTGTGTAGAGAAGGTCTGGAACTTAAGTTTCGTCAGTAGTTATTGGAGGATTTGGCATTGGAGGATTTGACGGGTTGAACTGTGGAGTTTTGTTACAGTGTGCGCTAGCATGATACTAACTACTGGACGGCAAATACCTTGCTGTCCAGTGCTGCTACGCTGGACGGCCACTCGACGCCTCCATTCGTCATTGACAAATCTATGCAACAATAATAGCTATAGAAATAATTGGATGTCTCTCGGGAAGTAAACACTTCACCTGTGTGCAAACACGGCTCCACACCGCAACCTTTAGGGAACTGGTCTAGTGCAGATTTGTTAGTGAAGAAATTTAGGTAGGAGTAGAACTGCATATCGTCCCTCCCTCCGGAATCATTTGCTATTTTAGTACGGAAAATATAAACGGAATTTTACTTTGGTAGTTGCTGTTTTTAACGAGAAATCAACGCCTACCCCCGCTGTGATGAAGGCCTCCTGCCCAAGACACGCCACCCGTGCACGGGTGCACTGACCAGAGCAGACACGGTGAAAATTGAAAGAGGCATCTTCCGCATTTCAGTTTGTTAGTCGGGTTACAATTTTATGTAATTCACTGGGTTTTCAGTTTCCGAAGGAATCTACAGATATCTTTGGCGGGCGTCTAACTCGGAGCATCTGATATTTTGTAACGATGCCGGCTCACCGTCTACTCACAATCGTCAGTGCATCACTCCTCTTCCTGATAAAGGCTGATCAGGGGCAGTCCCAAGACACAACAACGACATACGATGTGTCCCTCGGTAAGCCGGCTTGCTTTGGACGTAGCTAACCTACTAACGTTTTCCATCGGCTTCGCACATCGCGTCCCAGGCTACTAGCGTCAGGAAAGCCTGCAGTCGCCGGTGGAGATTAACTATTTCAGAATATGTTTGCCAATCATATCGAAATACTGCTTTCCCCTTATGGCTGCAGAAACTGAACAGGCATGTCTCTCCGAGATCAACGATGCGCGCAAGAAAGCCGGCTTCGACGATTTCATAGCAGCTACGGCAAACAACAAAAGTCAACGCCTGCCTGATGCTTCAAGCGTACAAGATACCGGCCTTCAAACCTGGGTTTGGCAGCCCGTTTGCAACGTCTTGATTCCAGTAAGCTGTCTCTCTCCTTACTATTACCCTCCAGAACAATTACAGCACCTCTCAATCTGTACGACAGTCCGTTGTGTCCTTGCTGCTTCCAGGGAGGAGCGCCAATCAAGGGGAAAGCACTAGAAGCTGTAAAGGCATTCATGAGCGGGACATACGCATACCAGGTTGTTGATGAAAATACCGCCAGCTGCACTGCCGTAGTAGACAACTGGAAGAAAGCCTACACCAATTTCAATGAATTGCCTCCGCCCTACACGGAACAGAATGCCCTGTACAAAAAACAGGACAATGTCTCTCTTGTGGCCATCTACAATCCTAAGGAGAAGGCTACTGCAGACTGCCGGGTCGTCACCTGCAATAAAACTGTACAGACCACAACAACAGTAACGGGTGACGGCAGCACGGGGAAACAAGCGCAGCAAACAGTAACGAAGGGCTCTGCTTTGATCTGCATGACCACCCCTGATGTTCTTTCTGCGAGCACTGATGCTGGTCCTTTCACGTGAGTCTTTTAAATTCAGCATTTCCCCTGTACTTCTGTAGGCATCCGTTATTCCACCTTCCGTTAAACCTCCTTCCGTTACCTTGCCGATGTGCATTGTGCAGGGAGGAGCAGTGGGGAAAGATCGTCAGCTCAATTAAAGGGTCTGCCCCAGCTGTCGTGCCTAGCTTGGTCTGTCTTGTCGCAGCGGTGTTGGGATTTATGGCAACTGTGTGAGGGAACGACACTAGGGGCTGGCAACGGTTGGCCGAAGAAGTGTTTGACAGTCGTCTGCATGCAGCGACGAGGATGTCGGGCTCATGGTGGTTTACTCTTCAGCGGGATTTGTATCAATATGTCATGCAAATCTTGCTACTAGACGAACCGTCTGTGCATCTCGTGTCTCACCCGCTTGTGGATCTGCCCCGAGGAGCAGTGGAGCACAAGCCTTGTGTGCTGCTATTGGGGTATAATAGTTTTCTAAGTCTTTTTTGAGCGAATGAGAGATTTGACGGATTTTATCCTAGGAGTGCGCACTGTTGTTACAGCGTTGGCTAGCATGACACTGGTTTCCTACTCTCATTCTACTACATTGCCGTCCAGTGCTGCTACGCTGGACGACCACTGTAGTGCACAGGCACTACAATGGATCGCTGGCGTGGCCTCTAGAGGCCTAGTATCACGGAAAGGGATAAATACTATAGAATATTTTAGGGATTTAGACACTTCTAGATAGAAAGGAAGCTTAATCGGATCAGAGTGCTCGCCTGCCGACACCAGCTAGGGGATGGGAGTGAGGTTGAGGCTGTGACTCTGGCATTGACCCTCAGCGGGGTTCAACAGTCAGTTCTATTATTCTGGGTTTTCTTACCTAACAATAGTACGAACTCATGATTTTAAGGCTATTTACGATAGTCAGTAGTTGTTTGGCGAGAATCGAGGACTTCTGTTAGTAGATCTGAAGTGTGCACTTCCAGAATAGCTTAGGGATCATAGGTAGTAACAGTGTAGGCCAGCTGTTCACTACAACCACTCATGGCCTCCCTTGGCCATTAAACGTCAACAAAAGAATAGCAACAATGCGAATAATTGGCTCTTTTTTGGGGGGAAAAACCTTTTAGTTGGACATTTCACCTGTGTGGAAACACACTCCCGAAACCTCTAACAAACTGGCCTAACTCGCCTAGTGGAGATCTGTTAGTGAAGAAATTTAGCTAGGACTAGAATTGCATGCCGCTTCGCCCTCCCGAACCATTTGCTATTTTATTATACAAAATGTAAATGGACTTTTGCTTTCGCAACTGCTGCCTTTAACGCAAATCATTACCTATCCCCGCTGTGCTGAAGGCCTTTTCTCCAGTAAGGCACGGCTCCCGTGCAGGGGTGCTGTAGTGCCGGCTGTCGGGCCGCCACTACCTGTCACTAGCCAGAGTAGAGGACACGAGAAATGATTAGCTAAAGAGTAGTTTATTCAGGAAATTAGGCAGAAACACAGGGGACGGTAGCTAGATAAG
>CAJFCY010000188.1:0-23900 GCA_904066265.1 Eimeria zaria | reverse complement strand
CTACAGTTCCATGTACAGCATACTCTTGCTTTGTAGTTTTTCATTGTTCATTCATCTTTTTCCAAATTTTCTTCTCGTATACACAATATTATAAATATGTTGTTTATTTTATTTATGTTTAATATATCTATTTGTTGTTTTCTGTTTCTTCTTTATAGAAATAGTCTCAAGAAACCCCCTTGCGAGGCCCCCCCTCCGCCCGTACGAGGTGTTTGTTACCCGCCGTGTGCCTCTCGTTGTTTATTTTAAACGTTGTTTGAAGTTGCTGCGGGGGCCCCACGCAAAGGCAGTTATTAGGGGTACTGGCAGCTGCATCCAGACAGCTATCTTTATTGCCCAAGACGTCGTTGCTGCCTTCGGCGGGCAGGTTGTCTACACTTGCTGCAACACAGAAGCAGAACCAACCCCTAACACTTCAGCAGCAGCAGCAGCAACAGCAACAGCAAAGGGAGGGAAGAAAGAACAACTTAAGGATACAGCTGCAGCAAAGGTACCTCAGGGGAAGGCGGAGACAGTGTTTGCTGCTGCTGCATCAAAGTTAGCAGATCTTAGCAGCAGCAACGCTGCTCTCCTGTCTCTCTCTGCTGAGACAGAGACTGTACAGGCGTTTGATGAGGTATTCTCCTTAGGCAATAAAAATAATAATAGTGAAGAAGAAGAAATTCTGGAGGCAGCTGGCATACAGCAGGAGTTGAGTGTAAGCTCATTAGGCTGTATAACACTCCTGCAGTGTCTGTACAGCTGCTCTGCTGCTGCTGCTGCTGCTGCTGCTGCAGTTATTGTCGTTTCTTGTGCTTTTATGTTTATGGCTGCTGTTAGTTAATCCAGTTGCTGTTCAGTCCAACCACTTGCTGCTGTAGTTGTTGTGCTTCTAATGCTGCTATTCTTGGTACTGGTTCTATTGCTGCTGCTGCTATTGCTGCTGCTGTTATTGTTGCTGCTGCTATTGCTGCTGCTGCTATTGCTGCAGCAGCGTCTCGTTTTCTGCTGCTCCGATGCAGCATTCTTTGCTGCTTCCGTGTTACCTGTTTGAAATGAGTGTACATACAGCTGTTTGCTGTGGTCGGTGTTGTTTGAATATTCTTGTGGTGTGAACCCCTGATAAAGAAAGTGAAGACAAACAATATAACAAAGAAAATAAAGATAGAAGGTTGGGGTGTCTCTGTCTCTGTGTTTGCAGTCGTTCGTCAGACAGCGAAATATCAGCGCCATTAAGATCGAGTTACACCGGCTGTCTCCTCCACCTTGAAGTCTTTGCACGCATTTAGGGGAAGACGCATACCTGGCAGCAGCAGCAGCAGCAACAGCAACAGCAGCAACAGCTACAATAGCAGCACCAGCACCAGCGGTGGCGGCGGCGGCTTTGCTGCAGTAAGGTGTGCAGCAAGAGGCAACAGCAGCACGTAGTATGCTGCTGTTGTCTGTCTCTCGCAGCGGCTGCTCTTTTGGGTAGTAGCTGCAGGGGCAGTTTAAAGATAGTCTCTGTAACAGTAAATACATTATGTGTGTTTTCTGTCTGAGAGGGGAGACGCAGTTCTTTGATAATATTTATTTTATTAAGAGAAGTATACATATATATATATATAATATATATAATATATACTTCTCTGTATTGGTTTTTCTTTTTAGTTTGTCACCAACTATAGATAGACTATCAGCTAACTTTATGTTTGACTGTACAACATTTTCTTTCTAATTATTATTATTATTATTATTATTATTATTCTATTTGTATTTGTTGCAAGATAGTTAAATAATAAAAGAATGGTGATGATGAGTCTCCTTCGCCTCATCCACTCCGGGCTTGAAACCCAAAAACAATAGTACATACACTGCACTTGTGTACATACACTGCAACACAATACAACAGAAACCCGAAACACAATCCGGCCATTCTGTTATTTATATTCATTGCGCGAAAGCTGCAGAGTAAGAAAAAAAAAGAAGGAACGATAGGCTGCGTGTGTCTGTACACCCGACCATCGCCTCCTCCGACTCTGCAGCAGAACACCTTATCCATTAAAGGCGGCTGTGCTGCACACTGTTTTGTTGTGGCAGCCTCTCACTCACGTTGCTGTCCCCCACTACTCTCCCCTCTAAGGCCGCCATCACCCTCACCCACTGCTGCCGGTGTGGCAGCACCAGGCCGAGGCATTTGAACAGCTCCTCATACTGTTTCAGGAACGGCTACAAGTCGTACACGGACCGGATGCGAAGCATGCTGCTCTCTACTACTATTGCTGCTGCTGCTGCTGCTGCTGCTGCTGCTGATTTTCTGTTCCTTTTGCTGCTGGTGTTGCTCTACGGCTCTCAAAAGGCTGTCTATATGCATACGTCTTCAGCCTCTGCCTGCTGGTTAACTGTATTTATACATATTCTCCTCTGCTTCCTACCCCCAACTAAGATATTATTGAGCATTTGCGATGCCTCTGCATGTTCCTCACTGTAAGGACTGCCGCCTGGGATTGCAGAAAGGGGCCTGTGCTCCTGCGGACCCCTCACCCGTCTGTCTGGAGGCCTGCTGCTCTGAGGTAGACAGGGGGAACCCCGCAGCCTCTCCTTGCAGCAAGGGCACCCAACCTTCCCAGGAGTGACGGCTGCTGCTATTGCTGCTGGTGCTGCTGTTCGCCACTCGCACCGGCTGCTGGTGGCCTCGAGCCGGTGGATGTTCCCTTCTTTCTGCTGCATCCCCTGCAGCTCTTGGGGTGACATGCCGGGGGCAGCCGGGATCGATGGGTCTCGGGCTACTGTTGCTGCTGAGACGGCTGCTACTGGCGCTGGGAGGCTGCGGGGAGAGAAGTTGGCTGCCTTCTCCTCCTGGTGTCCATATCAACACAGAAGGCCCTTCAGCCATCAAGGCTCCCGGAGTCGCTGCCGGCGATTTACCCTCAAGGCCCCCCTCTTCTCTGTTTTCCGTGTTGGGGGCAGTTGCAGCATTCCAACCAGAAGGGGGTTTGTCCCTGTCTCCATGATTCGTACGTTGTTCTCCTTGCATGGGTACACTGGGTTCATCTGCGCGCGTTGTTGTGGAGGGCTGGGGTGATGGTGTTAGGCCTGAGGTGTCTGTAGGCCTCCCTCTGCGCCACATGGCGAAAGAGAGGAGGTTCTGATGAGCTTGCTCTGCATTGCTGCTCTTCTGTCTTACCTGGGGTGTTGCTGAGTCTAAAGAGAGAGAATGGCCTCCAAAGAAATGTCTGGAGCCCTTGTCCATGCATTCCCCTCTGTCTATATACTTCTCTCCCACAAGGCCTCCCCCTCCCCCCCTAACTGCGTTTCCCTTCTCAGGTGTAACAGATACGGTGGGGGACCTCAAGGAATGCCTTTCCGACCCTGAAGGCATTGGGGTGAGTCTTTGCACTCGGATGGTATCTGCACTCCTTCCGGGCCCTAGACTGCTTGGTCGGTCTCGCTTGCGGGGGCTAATCATTGGCGTCCCGTTGGCGCCAATGGCCTTAGACCGGCCCCACACAATAGGGGGGATGCCCCTTGGCTGCTGTCCCACAGCAGCAAAGGGGTCAAGGACGGAAATCCGGTGCGCAGACGAGGCATCCTCTGCTAATCCACCTGTCTGTGGGCTCACGACTCCACTCTCTGGCTGACAGTTCTTGTTGCTGATATCAGACGCGGGTGCAGGGGGGGCCCTCCCTCTAGATACTTTAGGGGGCGTCACTTGCTGCAGCATGGTGGGCACAACCGGTTCCACCGACGCTCCCAGAACTTTCACTAGCGGCCGCCAAGTAGGGGACTGTCTGCCCCCCTCTTTGTCCTCCCTTGATCTGCTTCTTCGCGCCGGCAGAGGCATCCCAGGCTGGTGCTGCTTCGCGTGCTGCGCTGCATGTTGTAGTTGCTGCTGTTGCTGCATCTGATGCTGCATTGGGATCTGCAGCTGCTGCTTTTCGTGATGCAGCTGACCTCCTTCGAGCCCCACCCTCAGCTGCTGGGTGTGCTGGCCGGTCTCCTCCAACAGCGGTACCTGTTCTCGTTGAAAGTTCATCTTGTTGGTGTAACCATCGGGGGTACGGGCGGCTCTGCTGCCGCTGCCGTTTTCTTTGGCGCGGGGACAGATGTGGCTAGTCAAGAGCTGAGGTACTATGGCACGGGCTGCAGCAGCTGCAGCAGCTGCTCCTTCTGTGTTGAATGCGCCCTGGGGCCTTCCCACGAGTACAACCCGTTCAGCGTCGCCTTGTTTGGGTTGATGCAATGCCTGTATCACCATGGCTAGGCCCTTGTCCAAGGGGTAGCTGCTATAGCCTTCCATGCAACTAGGCCTCCTGCTGTCAGTTATTGTATGCTGTTCAGGTCTCAGTGTAGTGTTCACCTGCAGGTTCCGTGGGGCTACGCTTGAGTTGAGCACAACGTTTCGAGTGGCCTTTTCGGGTGGTGGCTGGCTGCTAGCTCTCTTCCTCATCCCCACAGCAGGCGACGCTGCAGCAGCCGATAAAGGACGCAAAGACACACCAGGTGCAATGGGGACAGCAACCGGCAACACACCCGTTGCAGCTCCTGAACGCTCGTGGTTCGCCTTCGCAGTCTGCTCCTTCAAGTAGGTTAGGAGGCTCTGGCTGGCCCCCTCTACGTAGGCCTTGCGCAGGGGAACAGGGATGTACCCTGAAGATTGTTCGTGTCTTGTAGATTCTGTTGCTGTTAGTGGCCTGTTGTCTGTCGCCCACGAGACCGCCTGCGTGTGGCTGTTGTGGGGGGCCTCAAGAAGGTCAATAATCGGCGAGCCTAGAACGGATATGCTGCTGCGTTCTGCAGTGCTTGGAGTGTATATGTTGTGGAGGAGGGGTTGCCTCGACGTTGCATTGCGGACGCTGCCACATAGACCATAGCAAGTCCATGCAGCATCGTTGTCGCGTGTTTCTTCAGGCGTGACAGCTCTCTGAGCAGGCGAAACTGCAACGGGTTTGGGCCCCTGCGGGTTTTGCGTGCGACCCCTGTCACAAGGGGTAGAATGAGACGCAGCAGATCCGCTGGTGTTTGATGTGCCAGCTCCGCGGCCTGAAGTACTCTTGTTTGTCTCTCCTTTCTCTCTGCATGGTTGTCTTCCGCTACTCATTTGGACCTCTTTGCCCAGGCCATCAGCATCAGGAGGTGTAACGGTTCCATCAAAGAGACTGTGCGGTTCTCCCCGGTTCCCTGAATTCCGCTTCAGCAGCAACACAACAAGGGAAACCAACAGTCGCTCTACGGAAGGCTCTCCTCCATGGCAAGACCTGTCTCTTGCCTTTATACTGCAGTCATGCACCGTCGGTTGGCGTCCTCGGGTCTCACGAGACTCTAAGAGACGGCAGGTGGGAACCTCAACGGGGCACCTAAAGCACAAAGCGCAGCTACCTGAGTCAGCAATCACCAGCGATTTCCTCCGTAACCCAGTAAGTGCCCTTCAATGCGCATTCCACTACTGTTAGTCTGTTAAGAGAGGCAACTGTATAGAAAGAAAGCAAGAAGCCCAATCACAGCAAAAGCATGTGACCTCACGTGCGGTTCAGAATCACTTCGTCTCCGCAATGCCTGCAGACGGCTCCCTTCGTGGCTGCAGTAGTAAGTGGCGAGGCTGTAGCTGGGAGGCCTTCCGCAGGATAGGCGCCTTCTTGTCCTTTTCCTCCTTCCTTCGCATCAGTAACAGCTCGATTTTCCTCAACACGCCAGGGCCGAAAGCAATGTAATAGCAATGGTAATGCAGTGAAAAGCGCGTCCGCCAGGAGCAAAAGGGACACGTCACAAGACAGATCCCGTCTTGTGTTTGCGTACTGGTTAAAGACCAGCATTTGAAGCAAGGAATCTACCAGCAGCAACAGAACTAACTCTCCAATCTGCAGGCGCAACCACAGAAGAGGTGCGAAGTCTGTTTTTGTTGCGGTGGCATCTCTCATGCCTCCCTGCATACCTTTCTAAGTTACAGGTTCAACTAATCATCCTCTGAAGTGGTAACCAAGCCGCAGGAACGTGCAGCACATGAACCGTCTTTACTTACAGGAAGACAGAAAAATATGAAGGACAGCTTGCTGGCTCCTGCTATCACTTGGGAAACCGCCCGCTCTGATGGCTGTAAAACAGAATGGGATCTGCATTAGCACACCGGCACAACAATCCATGCAAACCCATATTTCCTGCGCCTGGTGTAAAACGGCGGTTCAGATCAGAACATGTACTAGAAACAATAGTGGGTGCATTAGCCATCTGGTTCCCTGCAGACTGTCTTCAACAGAACTAGGCATGAGGCTCTGCACAGAAGTGAATGTGAGTGCCCGTACACAAACAGTGCCTTTTGGAAAACGAGGCCAGCCAGAACATAACAAATTTCCAGGCCTTGAGCTAGGGAGCCACTTGATCTCCTGTTGAGCTTCCAAGAGAACTTTGCCACAAGTTCTGACGTCAGCCAAATGACCACCAAAAACATCACAGGCCACTGCTCCCCGTAGGAATCATCGTTTCCCACAGTCAAGCATGCCAAATACTGTAATATGAGCCAAAGGAAATGGCCTCGATACGACCGGATCACAGCGGGTGAGGCCGCCATCTTGGCAAGATGAACTGCCACGGACAAGGAGTTCCTCCGACGCGCCGCGACTGCGGAGCTGGCTGGCGTCGGTGGTGGAATGCCAATAAAAATATCTGTGCAGAAAGGCACCTGCAGGCGCACGCATATGCAAATGAAGGCTGAAGTGGGGGAAGTTGAAAATCGACCCTGTCGGGGCAGAGTGAAGGCGCGCTCACAGAAACAAGAGCAAGCACTCAAATAATGCCATTCATTCCCCAATAAATGGATAACAGCGTCAAGAGGGGATGGAATACATCGGCAATGGTACAACGAGCACGGAGCAACCGCAGCACAAAAATCTTGTGTGTGTGCGTACGTTACTCGCAGGAAGCTTTTCCCTACGGTGTCAGAGATGACTCATATTAAAACATACATGTCGTCTTTCCTTATTCTTCTATATTCTTGCTGGAGGTCCGGACTCTTGGCAACTTAGCACCGCCCGTACGCGTCGCTAGGTCACCTCCAATCCAGCTAGAACGAGGCAGCACAATTTCCACGGCTACCAGTTCCGATATTTCCCCACATATATTGTTGCTGTACATGAGTTTTTTGAAAAGTGCAAAGAAAGAAAATTCCTGTGTGAGAAGCATACAGTCCGAAACGTGGAGGAGTGGGCCAATGGTCGCGGAGCATGCACCGCACACAAAAGCGGCAGCTCAGGGGTCCCTTTTGCTAGCGAGAAGGTGAAGACGGGATTTTATCTTTATGACAATGTGAATGAATCTTCTGCAACAACTATCTCCGGTCACAAAACAAAGGTTACTATTGCACACCCTGCTTTCAAGTGTAAGCACCGGCAGTTTGGAGACATGCTTCGGCAGTTTAGAAATATTTGTCCGTCCCTGACGAATATGCATTGTCGAAATGTAGTTCAAACTCTGGAGGTTATTTTGTCTTACAGCTTTGTATTAGTGCTTTCAATTAGTCGTAAGTCCCTTGCCTCCTCGGTGTGCAACATATCGATTCTCGCTGCAGTAGCTGCAGCGTGCTTCTATTCATCGATTTAAGGAATTCACCAAGTATCCATATGTTTTGAATCATTCATGCGCATATAATTTAGCTCGTTAAAAACCGGACATGAACCGTTCTACCTGTCCCCATTCCTGGCTCACCCGTAGTTCTGTTGCGAAGTTGTGTCGTGAAACATGTGTTGACTGCTGCACTCGCTTTCTGTCTTAGTCTAAAAGTAGGGCGTATATCGGGTATTTTTTCGGATACAGAATATGCCTTCGACTCATGCAACTTAACTGCAACTAGTGTGCAGTAGGAATAGCACGAGCGCCCAGCGCGTGTTTTGAAGTGTCTGCCGCTCGCTCTGTTGCTGTTAGAGTAGTCTTGAACTACTATTACAATGCGATATCTGCTGATAAAAGCGTTCCCTTTACCACTCCGCATTGCCGTAAAGTTTCCAAAGTTTTCTCGACAATGATTCGGCTTCGCTTGAAGCGTTCCGCTGCGGCTCGACGTGCATGCACTGTATACCCGTCAGAAGTAGCAGACGTTGAAACGGCGAAACTTTCTCAATCACAGGTTTTCCGATGCCTTAATGGACTGAAAGGGAGATCATAATCAGACTTATAGAGGGTTAACAAACAGCAAGAAGTTGCCACCGTATATATGTTGTGGATAGGCCCAGCGACTCTGCCTAGCTTCATTCTGTCTTAGAGTTCACATGGAGCCCACTTAAAGCAAAGACGGCAGCCAGACTATTCATTGGTGACGCCCAAAGTATCCACGTATGTCTCAAGAGTAGCATTACAGGCAAGAGTTGAAGTTGACCGAGCGCATTCACGGTGAGGTTAAACATTTATCATAGTATGACTACCTCGAACCAGCCGGAGCCCGACTGTCAAGCGGAACGCAAAAACAGTAAACTGGTGCTGTTGCAGAGTCTACGGCTCTACACCCAGGCGAGTTCATCAAAGTGGCTTGAATCCTTTCCTCGTCAGAAGTGGGTTCATACTATAAACATGTACTCATCGATTCCCTTCTGGCCGCTTACACCGAAATTTCACTCCGTTGAGGGAAATTTCGGTGTAAGGCGTTACATGGTGTAACGCCTCATTAGTTGAAAGCCAAAGACATTTGGAGACTGTTTCTGACAATTTGCACAGCAGACATTCGGCAAGCACGCTCGTTCCAGACGAACTGCTACTAGAGGATCCGCACTCTTCGCCAGGCAACTGTGCCGAATAATTTTACCATGCGCTGCGTATGGCACTTCGATGTTTCTTACATTGTCAGGGCGTTGGTTTACATTGTTGCTTTAGCCCCAGTGCATGGTACGTGACGAGAAGTCTCAGCTTACAGAACGACTCAGGAAACCACCAAAAAATTCTCTGAACACTTCCCGCAAAGCGTCACCTATGCAATTGAGGATCAAACACAAGAAAACGGAGCATGGATACACGAGTAATCAAGTGAATGTATCACAAAGAGCGAGAATCCTCCCTTCACCTAGCAGTAAATCGAAAGCTCCTGAGACACTCCGAATATACACATAACTTAAAATTTTGGTCCCTTCTGGGTCGGCTCGTTTCCCGTTGAGTTGTAAAACTGCACCTGGGCGCGTGCCTCGCTTGCACGTTGTTTCTACTTGTATTACCCGCATTAGAACGTGGCTTCGAAGAGAAGCAAATCGATCTACGAATTTCAGCTAAGGAGTATCCCGCGTCATTGCCTGCGCTCGGCTAAGCAGCACGCTGTAGCATGCCCTACGTGCAGTTGAGACGTGCCCTACCTGCAGTTGAGACGTGTACACCGACTGGTGCGCAGATTACCTACTACCGGAGAAGGGAGTGCTCTACAACTGCCTATTGAGTTAGTACATGCAGCAAAAGCCTATTGAGTTAGTACATGCAGCAAACGGGGGCTTGGATATGTCTTCATACGGGGCTGCCGTGCAGCACAAGTTGCAGCTCAGTGCGCTGCAACACGTGCTGGGCTGACCTATCTCCCCGTGCGTAGGCAGCCGGGGTGCAACGCTATGGTTGCCTAAGGTCTGGGGAAGGGGGTCAGCTGCTTTTTACTGACTCTTTCCTTATAAGTTTTGGCTTTTTCGCATATCACGATATTCCTCTGATAAGATCAAGGACTCGTTACACACGCTGTCGGCAACAACGGCGCCGGCAACTAACGGCAAGTTCTGCGGCAGTCCCACGCCTATTTGCTTTACTCCAGGTAGCAATGCTCTGTGTCCTACCTTATATTGGACTCCTTTTTCGCCCCCACGAGCACGCCTTCCCGCATGTATGGCTTGGAATGCGCTATTGGCTTTCACACTGAACAAACTGCAATGAACACTACATACAACTAAATTATCCAGCAACTTAAAAGAGTGGCAATGCGCTATGCATGAAGTTTATTTCGTTGAGCTCTTAGAGCGTGTTGTAGAGTAGCAACATCAAATGTCCAGTAAGGGCTGTTTGCGCACTGTGGATGGAAGCAAATGGTGTTAGCCCCGAAATTCGAAGGGTCGCGGGGTTGGGGATACTCGTTTAAAGACACATCTACGGTTGCTTAAAGTAATGTTTAGTCATGTTCCGTCGACTCATTGCTCCGAGCTGAAGTCCCAAATCTGCCCAGCTGCTGCACAGCCCCAAAGCCCCAAAGTTCACAGCCCCAAAGCCCCAAACGCTGAAACGTTGTTCATCGCCTTTCTCATACGCTGAGCAAATATCCTACGGTTAATGATAGCTTGCTACTGTATGATTGCGTGCGGCATGCAGAGGCACAGAGAACACAGCACTGATGAACACCCGCGAGGCCCTACGTTTGTCCGTCGCCTCCACCGACTGAATCTGATCGTTGACCAAACACTGAACTTAGGTGGGGTTGCTCCCTTTTCTCGGGGTGTGTCTAGCTGCGAAGGAGCACTTGGCGTTTCCCACCACCAGATAAAACGAGGTGTTACCATCTTTTGTAGGGGCTTAACTCGTGAAATCCCTAGAGCCCGCATCGCATGTGCCTGGAACTTGTTCCCCAGAAGGCTGTTGCCGGCCGTTCAGAATGAGCACGCCAAATTCCGGTAGTTCCATATCTAGTGGTGCATCAAGCGAATATGCTGTCTGCTCTCCCACAGTATGGTAGCCATTTAGCACATATAGTCTTCGCGTAGTTAAGGTGCCATGCAGTGTGGCACAGTAAATGCTAGTACGAATTACTCCAAGGAGCTCCACCTGGCTTGCCTGTTAAAAAGCTGCGCACAAGGATTTGCATTCCATGGGAAAAGTAACTTCGTATCTGTTGTCGGTTCGCTCGTCAGCTGACGGCCTGGCAGGCTATTAATCTGTTTGGGTGGCGCAAATGGGTGGTTGTACGAACTGGACTCCCCGCAGGGCTGCCACCGTAACGACTATAGGGGAACGGTGGCTCTCTATTCGCTGCATACTTTTTTCGCTGCTCGGTTTTTTTATGTTCCTTTTGGGGCAGTCGTGGGCTACAGCGGAACTGCCTCTCCCGCATGCGGCTGATGTATCAGGAGAACGTGCTCCTGAAGTAGTCACGCCCACAGCATCAGGAGCTCTTGCTCATACACTGAGACTGCTAAACCCTTCTTCATCAACAATCCGCGCCTTAAGGGCTATTGAAGAGCAGAGGAGCCAAAGGGTGCATGAGCCAATACCCGTTTGCTCACAGTCGAAGTACCTCTGCCAAGTTTACACTTTGCACAGCGCTCTTCCATATCGCCACCTTGTAGCTGCTGCACAAACCAACAGGCTGAACACTGCTCACGATGTGGAAAAGCAAAGCGCAGTACCTGGCCTTCGGTCCTCTCTTAGATCCCGGCGATTAGCAGCAATCCCCTTCAAGATACCAAAGCAACAGCAACAGGGAAAAGCCAACGCGCAGAAGCGCAATGGGCTACCTGGCGCAACGAAAACAATCACACCAGCTCAAGTTGAGAACTTATCCATAAAGATACCTAAATTCACTCAGGTGGCTCAAAAGAGTGGGCGTGACAGAATCTTCCTTCCTCTACGGGTTCAAACGTCTTTTACTGATTTTCCTCATGTGAAGAATAACGTCTCGCACACACTGAGTATTCAAAATTTGCACGGATTGGCCGGAAGGCGTACAGAGGGGGAGCACGTCGCTCCATCAAGCAATTCCTCACTTGAAGGGCAGGCAGTGTCTAGATCTATATATTCCAGAGGCTTTAGCAATGGAGCCAAAGAAGGACATCACAGTGCAGAATGGCTGAGCGATGCGCTTCGTTTCTTCCAAATTGAAGTCGTCCCGTCGGCCATCTGGTGGCTTCAGCGGATCGTCACTGTTGAGCGGTTGCGTGGGCCTTTGATAATCAAGCTCCCAGAGGAAAGGAACGAGAAGTACGACAGCGGACAGGCCAGTGCAGAGCAAGCAGGTTTCTTTCGTATCCTAAGCTTCTGAAGACCGGATTATACGCAGTAAAGCTGTACTTAGCAATACTCTTTGCGTGTTTTAGCAGCCTTGGAGGTTTTGCGCGCAGGCTTAATGAACTGGACAAGTGTGGCATGTGCCAACTGCCACCGCTTCGGCGTCTGCAGAATACAACGGAAAATCCACCATTGGGGATTGTTGAAGGCGCGGATATCCTGTTGCTCTTCCGCATTGCAGATAATTCAGAAGAGAGCAGCCGTAAGTGTACATCGATGAATACAGCTTGCAAGGATATACAGTAGCTTGTTCGCCTTGGAGAATTGCGTGTGATTGCTACCTTGCTACTCTACGTACAACTACGCAACAAATTACTCTAAGCAACTCGGGAAGTTGAACGAGGACGAGATGCTCAGCTGGTCTACAGCTTCGCATATTAGTGTACTTCGTGTTTGCAGATGTTTGCCAAGTAGACGAGAACTACCGTCCAACTCTTGCTTGCATATCGGTTCCGTATGCCGAGGTGGAAGGCTTTTATGCTAACAAGGATGACTCATTCTCACAGGCTGTGGAGAGAGTTCTAGCTTACATCATCAATGGCATTGCTGTCAACATACAAACACTGCCCTATTTCCTAACGTGGGACCCAACATGGAGACATGATGCACTGAGGCAAGCTTCTTTAAGGCCCAAATGTTCGGGGCGAAAACTCTTTTGAAAAGGCTGGCACTTTGCAAGTTCTGGACACGCGGAATACAGGCTTCTGGGTTATGGCTACGAAAAGTGGCTCCATTCAGCTTCAGAAGCGCACAGTGTTGTCGGCTGCACTGTTCCTTCCTATAGGAGGCTTCGTTATGCCGGTGGCCCAGGATCAGCTGTTTCGTTTCACGCCGTAACCCAAGTGTCAACACTGATATCCGACACTCCAGAAATCCAAAAAAAGAAAGGAGCTTTGGAAGCAACGGCGGCTTCCCCAGTAACAGAAATTAGGCAGCACATGCAGCACCGCTTTTTTCTTACAACTCCTGGGATGGTGAATGCCATTCAACAACACTGTGGTTACAAGGATGCGCCCGGATTGGAACTCGCTCTAAATAAATCAGGCCCAAGCTGTGAGTACGTTGCCATTTTTTAGACAAAATGCAGGTGTTGTGAAACCTAGGGCTCGTCTACTGCTTGAGTGCAGATGTGCACTATATGTCGCGTTCCTCTGCTGATACACTGCTTATGGGAAACTTCAACTCGCGGCTCTAGCCTCAACCACCCGTAACTAGCAAATCCTAGTTTTCCTGATAGTTTACATGTTGGTTTTGAGGCAATTAAAATTAACTTGAATACGGCCGTTTGCCAAGCTGTTTGTCGGCTGCTCCGTTTTTCAAATCAACCTGTGCTGTCTGCAGTCTTCGTGCCGCTTTATAAAGCTGGAGTAGTGGAACCCGGCGCTCGTCGAACAGGTGAGAGCAAAACATTGCCGTTTTTTCCACACTCGATGCGAGCAGCAAAGTTGAAGTCTGATGCCGTGCGTCGGTAACACACCGTAAACTGTGCTTTATAGGGGAACTTTCGACGGAGCTGCTGCTAGCTGCACTGGAGGATACAGGGTGGTATTTAACTGACACAATTTGGTCGACAGAACCTCTCAGGTAAAGATGGCGGCGTACCATATGCGTCCCGATGATTGACACTTGTTCAATATTCGATGTAGAAGGTTTTACTTAGCCATTCGAGACCTTTTGGGGGAAATGCTGCTGCTATGGTAAGCGTGCTTTCAGTACAAAATTAGAAGTACAAGATAACTACGGGTGCAGATTCCGTGCTGGGACCACCAGTTCGCCTCTTCGCGTTTATAGTACAGAATATGTGGAAGAAAACCGCCATTCGCTTGGTGTCTCAGAGAAAAAGAAGTCCAATGGGGGTTTAGTGGACGCGAGATCCGAAGTATTGCAGAAAATTTTCCTAAACAACTCCGAATACGAACAGTGAGGAGTTAAAAGTGTTTGTACCGGATATTCAGGGGCGCGTTTGGGTAATGCTTGGCCCCAGGGCATTCCATCCTAAGGCAACGTTTTGTGGCTGAACTAATTGTGCTTCAATGTGCCATCGGTTTCGTAACTGGCGCAGCTGTGTAAAAGAGATGATGGCGCTCTCTCGGGCATCTGCTTTCGAAGGTGCATGTCACAGAATCATGTGCGTATCGGATGATGATCGAATAGAAGCACCCATGATGCTGCCGACATCAAAGCCCGTTAAGTGGGTTGCCGCTCAAGTAATAAGCAGGCTGCCAAATGGCATTGAGAAGACGACAGTATGCATGAGGGGTGAAAGGGGGCAAGAAAAGCAAGCGCCAGGGGCATCCCTGGGAACAATTCAGTGCCCAGATGTAGATCTCGTCTGCTACGGCAGGCCCTGCAAAAATGGAGGCATTCCAAAATATGGAGTGTGAGGACAGCTGAAACACATCAAAATTTGCGTGGCGCAGTAGCCCGGTATCCGCTGGATCTGAGGTTATTGTTAAGGGCCACTTATCATGCAACCATCTGTTGGGTATTGCATTGTGCTTGTGCTGAAGCTGCATTTGTAAGCCTGGCACCTTCGGAAGGAACTGCGAATATGCCGACACAGAGCGGAACCGACTGCGCTATCCCAATCGTTTTTCTTACGCTCCCAATTCGAGCATCACCGTTCTCAAGGGAAAGTTTTTCGCCATTCCAGCCTTTGTGGACGGGCCACACCAGCTATACTTCAGGCCAATTTCGTAAGTTATGGCGGCAAATTAAGGAACAAGTCGGCCATATCAGAAATGCAGTTATCCTGTTGCTGCGCTTCCTTTTGTGAGCTGAGTAAAGGCGTTGTGTTAGGCCAACAAGTATCACACATATGTCTTTGCGGAGTTGATTTCAGGAAGCTGCCTGCCGGCGTGGCGATTGACTCGAGCACAGGCGCAATATTTGGGACCCCTGTTGAAGTAACTAAAGGTACACAAATAAGTTGGCTAGGCAAAACCGGCAGTGCCATAGACTATCGAGGATGATTGCTGCATTTTACAATAGATGATATCAGCGATTGCACCAATGCACAATTAAACAAATCATTTCAGCTCTTGTTTGTATGTTAGGGTGCGTACCTCTGGCAATAGAAGTACAGATGAGGGAAATGCCACATGCAGCAGAACGAACTTTAATCCGAATAAACGTGGTTGAGCATCTGTTGAGCCGAGGAATACCTCAAATGACCCCGAAGATTGACTACGTGTCATATAGCCAAGGCTCGAGCCGTGCTCCCGAAACACCTTCGCTTAATGAGGATACCGATCAACGGTATAGAAAAGGAAAACGCAATGAGGATATTGATAAGGGGAATCCAAACGACTGTGCGCGTTATGTACACGGCGACATGCGAGGGCAACCTTAAGTCCGCAACGCTGTCTGAGCATACATGAAAAAACGTTTCCTTACAATAAGTATCTTCCTTTTTCTCCGCATTAGACTTTTTGCGTCTAGAAAACCATCATCACAGGCGGCGCACATTGCTGAATCAGCAGGCAGCTACTACCGCGATGCATCACTTTCTGCTACTTCCTAAAGCCTAGCTAACACTTGAACGGTTAGTCTTCTCTAATTTGTGAGAGTATCGACTTAGTCCTGTTAGCTCCAAACACTGCGTAGTCACTATCCTCACCTATAACTGAAACTACGCGGACAATACATGCGTAGACTGACACTGAACTTCCGCCTCAAAAGTTTGTGGTAAGGGTGACGTAAAACAAAATTCATTCACATGTCTTGTATGCCTAAAAAACCGTTGCAGCACATGCGGGCGCATACTCTGACGCACCTTCAGCTGCCGGGGAGCTGTACAGATGATGGCAAACGATGCCAGATCAACGGTAGTACCTGAAAAAAGCTCTGCCTCATTAGAGGTCTATATATTTGTAGTAGTTGAGTGTATTAGCATAGGGGACATGATTGATGCCGTTGTAAAAAGCGTCCAGCCCGAACACAGTGCAAATCTTTGCCGTCGAATTTGCCGCAACCAAGTCGTGCTTGAGATCCCGATCACTGTCCTACGAGAACAGAGCAGTGGTAACTCAAATAGCAGCACCGTAGCTAAACAGTGCTGCATACCATTGCATGGAACTTATTAACAGAAATGTCGACGAAAATTTTGGAGCTGGCAGTGAACGGTCTAACACGAACATACCCGCGCAGTCATTTCCTGAAGGGTAAATTTTATGGACTGATAAGGGGCTCCGCATAGCACTGCCTGCACCAGCACAAGCGTCACAGGCGGCACCGCTGAAACACAGCTACAGACTAATATCCCGTTCACGCAGTGCTAAGAAACTCTGAAGCTTCACTCAACGGCAGCGTTAGGCAGACACTCGCTGACGCCCTATGAACTGTATTCTCAGCGTTGCATACACGCTTTATGTATCCCTGAAGAACCGCCGTTCGAGAGAAGGAGCCTCTAGCTGTAGCGCCAGCCCCATGTGCATTCTTGTGAGCAAACAACGACGGGTCCCACATAGCTCCTCTAGCAAACATCAAGCTCGTGATGCCATATGCCTCCTGCACTCTCACACCGGAAAAACCAGTGAAAGAAAAGCTTTCTGGAAGCTTCAGCACCAGCGGTACATACTCAAGGATATGAAGCTCCTCTCCGTCGGAGAACAGGAGACTGCAAGCTGCACATACTTGAAAACGAATTGCATCTTCAGGAGACAGGAGGTCCCCATTGGCGATAAGCGGAATTTTAAGAGCGTCTTGCAATACCTGCGCCGACACAAGGTAAAACACGTGTAATCATTCAAATATCATCCTGCGTCCAAGAAGGTAGCGGTAAAAGCACCACGTCCGCCAGACAAATCTAGTTACAATGTGATATTTTCTCCTGTACGAGACAAGCAAAAACTCTCCGTCTGGTTTGGTGAAATTCTCAACAGCTACAGCATGCACTTGATGCATATACCATGTGCAAGCTGCTCAACTACGAACAGTGCAAGAAAGTTGGGAGAGCTATAGGGTTGCAGGCAGATGCACAGTTGTTAGCTTCACTAGTACAGAATAAAGTAGGAGGGGGATTTACCGAAAAGGCTTGCCAGCTTGCTCTATGCGCCGGTCGTTCGTGGCGTTTCTGTAAAGCAGATGAAGCATCGAGACTGCTCGGCAACTTATTCGGCAACAATATCGCTTCGGGCGTTTGTACTGAGCTTACAGAAGTGCATAGCTAGAGCTGATGCTAAGGCAAAATGCTTTCAGCATACTCTGGCATGAACGGCAATAGCAGCTATCCCAGTGCTTTCGCATTTTCGTGCAAAGTCGACTGTCTGCGTACACAAAGCACAACCAGTGGGACACTGCACCAGAAAGGTGTTTCGCGCGTTGGAAAGCAATAGATTTCTGGGCGGCTAGCCCTTACTGCCTGAGGTTACTAACAATAATGCACAGGGAGGCAGGTGGTTCATTACGAAAGAGCAACACATTCACTTCAATCCCTCACCTCTTCCATTGTATCCAACAGACGAATTTTACACGTCACAGGGCAAGTAACATTTCGAATTAGGGTCTTCAGAATGTCCATTGCCACGTCTGGAGTTTGAAGCAACGCCGCCCCCATGCCACCTTTGACCCTGTCAAACAAATGATGCAAACAAAGGAAAGGCGGCACATCAAGGCAGACGAGCCATTGTATCATGAGATTCAAGTACACGTGCGATAAGTTTGGGTAGGAAGAGTATTTAATTAGGGTAGCTCTGGACAATTCCGACGAAAGCTGAAACTCGACAGGCATGATTCTGCAAGTGAGGTTCGGCTACCAAGGAGCTACAGAATACGTACGAAAAGCTCTTGGGGCATCCCATGTTTACATCTACCGCAGCAATGTCCTGTGAGGAGCGAAAACAACCATCCCTTCACGTGATGCTCTGTGCAGAGGCAAGGCCCACAACCCCGGTAAGAAAGCTGCCTTGTTGGGTCAATGAAGGGTCCACAAGGGTGAGCCAATAGTCAGTGCACACCTGGATGACAACATTTGTAGCCTGCAGGGCGCGTGTCGCATCCGCGGTCCCGAGTTGCAGCACTATCTTTCCTTTCTCGAGCTCGCACGTAGAGAAAACACACCGTCTATCGCTTTTGTGGATGTATTCTGCAACAGCACATTCATCATCGTCCGTAGCGGTGAGTTGGACGTTCTCTCCAAATGCGGAAAATGAATCAAGGGCTTCTGTAGAGCAGCACTTGCAACCCAAGTGGTGGTTAGGGTGTGTGTGAACTGGGAGCTGCTCATTTACCGACGGTGCCGAAGTCCTTGTTAATGTACCGCTTTGCATCAATGAGCTTTCTATCCACTATTTCTTCTGAGTAAACGATGTCTGTCAGACGCACACTCATGATGCCCCATGTGAGTTACCCCTCATGCAGCAACCTCTGCATATCTCTGAGTGCAGCATCCGCCTGCGCCCCACGGATTTATGTTTGCAACCTCACCTGCGCCGTACTTCAGGCATTCGAGTCGGAAAGGCAAGGTACTTATCCGCACCATTGGGGCGAGAATCCATGCGGACTGGTACGATTCGGAGGAGTTTATAGAGCGGGAGTGCCGCTGTTCGCTGGAGGGTTCACAAGTGGCATCCTCCTTGAACACACCTCCGGCTGGGTCAGCGTTATGAGTCTTCTCCAGCATAGCTGAAGACCTTTCTGTCACTTCCAAATGAACTTTTTCGTTCCGCACATCGGCAGCTTCCACTGCTTCTGTGACTACCGCCTCACCGCGCGACGGTTCATGAGCTGATTTGGAGCGCTTCGTAGGCCAAGACTGCAAGCCGGAGCTATCAGCGCCTCCTCCAGAGAGCTTATATGCAGCTCTTTTTCTCTCATCATGCTCATCAGTAACCTCTTCTGACGCTGTAGAAGCTGTGGTACGCGACACGTCCCGGTTTCGCAGACAGCGATCTTGACCGTTCGTACCATTTGAAACACTTTTAGAGGGATCATTGTCCTGTTCTGTGCCTTTTTCTGTGCCAGCGCTACGGTCCAGTTCGGCTATGACAGCATGGGTGACAGGACCGTCTTTTTGCAGAGGCTCCTCTGTGGCGGACGAACTTCGCACGGGCTCACAAGCGGCGGGCTCACAAGCCGCGGGCTTGTCAGGTCCAGCCGCACCCACACTATGCTGATCAGCTACTGACTCGTGCAGATTCGCGCCCTTAGAGCTAGGGCTTTCAGGGGTCGTGCAGTGCATCCCAGAAATATCTGCCCAGTCTAGACGGGTATCGACCCAGCCTTCCTCATGCGGAATTTCTCACCCCCTTTGCCACCTCAGCCCTGAATAAAAAGGTTGAGCAGTAGTGTGGAAGTTTTAGTTCCACCAGCTGCGATAATTTCAAAGGTTCTTGATCTATGACTTGCCACGCGCTCAATGAACCCCAAGACAAGCCTGGCTACGGTTCCCGGAAGTCAAATACCTTCCAAGGTCTCTTAAACACAGGGAAAATTCAAATGCATTATATATTAGGCTTGCGGCGATAAACAAGCCTTCAGCGATGAATACTGGGTAAGCCTGTCATAAACGACTGTGGGTCGATTGGCGCTTGCTGCCGATCCTTGCACGTGTTGCCTGACTCTAAGAACCCCTTGCAGCTTGCAGCATTATGCCATGCTAAGTCTTTGTTACCACTTTTACCTCGTTTTTGAGTTTTACTTACACCAGGGTTCTTCTGAAGGGTAGCTTGTAGCAGTTGGTTACCTGAGTCCTGCAAGTTATTATTCGAACCCTGCTTCAGCATGTGGCGAAAGGCGCTGTTGCTACACTCATAAAGGCGTTTCCCCCTTAGGAAGCTACGTATTGCCATAATTGTGTACATTCCTGTACTACAGTACTTCCGACTTTGCTGTTGGAGGCTTCGGCTTGGGAATCAGGCGCAAGCAAAGGAAGGTTCGCCTCGCCACCATGAGCCCCATTGAAAAAGGCAGTGGGGCCTATTCTAAAGGAGCCACGAAGTGGTTTACGATGTGTTGCGGAGTGCTTTATAAGCAGTTGCAGGTTGCGCTTGAAGTTGGTTCATGAATTTCTACTTGCTCGCAAGCTGGCTACTGATAGCCAAAAGAGCGTTTTCAGCGGTCGCGTGCCCAACAGGCCAGCTCCAGGCCTTTCAAACGTCTGCCTACAGCAAAGCGCCATCGGATGGGGTAGGTTTACGAAGGAGAAGGTGGGTATTTGTGCAGGATGATGCTGTGTTATCCCGGGATTACAGTAGCAGTAGGCTACGTCATGCAGAACTGCGTTTCCATGAAACTGAAATGTAAGATAAAGGACACCCTTCGTTACGTCCTCTACGCAAAGGACATATAGAATAAACCCGATCTAAAAGGCAGATGTGTGCTGAGCGTAGCATCTTCCCAGCTTGACGCAGATGAGCAATAACCGGGTGTTTTCAACATCAGTGCAAAATCACTCAAGAACAGGGTACACAACGTATTCCAAAACATTAGGCGAATGCTGCTATGGTTGCTAACTGAATCCCAACTGGGCGTTTCGCTAGTGGATCGCAGAACCACTGCCCCAGATGCAAGCGAAGCACAAACCCCTCTTCGACGCGCCCACTAACATTCTAGACGATTGCTGTGGAATCGTGAAACATTTAGTTGGTTCTCTCAACGAGCTTGCACGAAAGTTAAAGTGATCGTATTGGTTTCGCAGCGTGCGGAACCAGGCTTTTGAGCAGCTATGTGCCGCTGTACAGATGCGGCCCCGAGACATAGGAAGAATCCAGCTGCTTTTTGGACTTCTTAAGCATTGTGACTCTAGCGCAGGGCAGGAATCATTACCGGCTAAGGCCAAGGACTCTCTTTACACCCTGATTCTGTCGCAATAGTCTCAGTCACGCTTGAGGCATTAGACTCCAGCGTTCTCATCTGGCAGGCACCAATATTGCTGTAAGTGTAAGTAATGGTGCACAGTGTATATATCAAAGGCCAGTGCCGTTTCTACCCATGTTAAGAAGCAGCAACCCGTGTTCGCCGCATTGCTGGCGTTCACTTTGGTTACGTCGGTGAGTGTACAAGCCTATACTGCCTTAAATCCTTCAAGGCGCAGCTATTATTCAAGCAAGTGCACACAAAAACTTCTGATACTGAGCCGATCTTAAGGAACAGAGACCGAACTTACTGTTACAAAGCCAGCGGTGAAGTGAGCATGCGGTGGCATGCTGCGCCGACTCCATAGTGCTGCTCACCAGTGGAAAGGGAAATACCTTTGCTTAAGAGTTGGTTGGAACTGTTTCATGGAAAGTATTTCAAGGCTTCTGTTGCCTTGATATCAGCATACTTGGCGCATTGCGGGATCTGGACGGGCACACACATACACACACAACGCTCTTGTGGGCTGCCGTCGGGGTCTCAAAATATAGGCTGCGTGTCTCTGACCGAGACATTCACCTCCAAGTTAAAACTCCTCACAACATTCTATTTTGTTATATCCCTGCCTTATTACTGCGGGGAAGTTTCGACGCCATTGGTCCGTCTGACGATGGATCGGACAAACGACCGGATCAATCCTGCAGCTCACCAGACACCAGCCACTTCTATGAGTGGAATGTCCGCCCCTGAAGAAATATTACCTTCAGGAACTACACCATCGAATATTCGAGCCTCTGAGCAGCGGCATCTTCTTTCTCCTAACTGTCCTCCTACCAGCAACGTGGAAGCGGAAGAACCTCTGGTTGGTACTACGGGCGACGAGAAACTTGGTGGCGTTCCTACTACTGCGGATGAATTCAAGCAGCAGGGCCCACATGAAGGCAAAGGCGAGATCAACTGGCAAACCCAGACCGCCGCCGAATACCTGGACGAGATCACTCAGCTCAGGAAGTTGGATCTAAGACCTTGCGCATTCACGTCCCTTGCTGACGCTTTTCATGCATCATTATGTGTAGTCCGCTTTCTCAGGGCTATGGTTCGCCTGCACGGAGGACCTGCAGATGTTGGACATACAGGGCAGCATCCCGGAAGCAGCAGACCTCTTCAAGAATTAAATGCTGGGGGCCGTTCGGCTGTTGCAGAGGTTTTATCCCATCAAGAGTCATTCGTTGCTGACGAGGCTGCGTACCACCACTTGCTAAGCCGGCCTAGCTGTGCTCCGCAAGAGCCAGCTCATGCTCCAGCACAACCAGCGCCAGATGGCGCCTCGACGACGCAGAAGGGACTGTTAAACCCATTTCTGCAGGGAGGTTCAGCTCGCTCGCCTCCAGGGGAGCAAACCGTAGTCTCCTCAGGCTGCAGTGCGCTAGTCCAAGGTGAAGCACTAAAGCCAGAGTCGCAAGCGGTTTCCGGAATGTTCACTTCAACAAAGGCACAGACTCAAGGAAGACTGGAGTATGAGCTGTCTGTCTGCAAAGCACTCCTATTACTGCAGCATCTGACACCCAACAGCAGCGCGACGATCGAAGAATCACCATCACTGCCGTCCTCACAATCAGTCGCACCCCAGAATATCGCAGGTCGCATTCCCTCGTACTCAGCTTACAGCACCACTAATAAAATTTGCGAATTCACAAAGATTTCAGACTCCTGCAGAGGATTTCAATCAGCCATTCTTGAAATCCTGCTCCGCGTGCGCCTTCTTCAAGGAACACAACAGCTGGTGCGAGCTGACTTCGCGAGGCTTTTGCACCAGCAACAGAAACAACAACAGCAGCTGTTAAAGGCTGTCCAAACTACTGTCATGAAACTAGGTCCGGTCCCCACTACCGCTATAGTGTCAAACTGCAACTGCAGTTATTTAGGTGTCGTTTCAGCACTTGGGTTGTCAACTATGCATTTGCACAATACGATATCACAGGAGTTGCATATTTTGTGTATGCCCATCTTGCAGAAGCGGAGAGAGATTCCCTTTTAGGACGCATGCAGAAGCTATCCACATTTGTAAGCCGCAAGTGAGGCGAAGCGCAACCAGGGAAGATCGAACGAACCTTTTAGCTGGTATATCTGCTGTCGAGTCAAGAGACCGAACAGCAGCCGCTCCCTTATCTTAGTTTCACGCCATAGAACAGTTCTAGGAGGCAGCGTATGTCACGTAACCTCGCAAGTTTTACTTGATCAACTGTCACAAATCCCGGGAATGTATGGATACTGGGGGATTCGTGCAGAACGTTTGAGCATACGCAGGCTGAAGTTCAGCTATCAAAATGCTGTATCTGAAACGTTGCTTAACCCCCCCTTCGCCTGAACAAATATCAGCGTCGGTAGGAACATAACGCCGTGTACATCTGCCCTGCAAATCCAGTGTATCACGCCATCACAGCGACTGCCACAGATGTACTTGTGGTACTGTGAATTGACAGTACTGTGCTGGGCATCTTTGTGGGGACTATAACGTTTTCCTTTAACGCTAGGCCTGACTATAGCCTTCGTCGCACTACGAACTATGCATCTTGCGACGAATACAGACCCAGAATTCCTGATTTCTTTTTGCTTTTCAATCGTAGTGGCCCGAATGCCATATATCTAGCCTTAGCTACTGCGGTTGCTCTCGACTCCGTCTCCCCTCCTCTGGCACACGCAAGCCTTTGCCACGGCCTCGTGTATAGCCGTATACGCCTAACAAGCCGCGTATCAGCGTACAGGACGCTCCATACAATGGCGTGGGCATTTAAAGAACGCCTTGTAGTCGCGTTCTCGAACGTCCGAGTCATGGGCTGGTGGGGGAGTGCGTATTTTTTCGGCGAGTGCAAATGCCGCGCCTACGCCCCAATGCGTCGAAACCCGTCCAGTCGACCAAAGCCAACATTGTAACGCGCTACAACGAAAGCTACAGAAAACTACGCCACTGTTGCAGGCTTTCAGTGCTACAGAAGAAAACGATTATTCCTAGATAATTCTGAAGGCAACGAAACAAAATTACAGAATGCATCACTATGGATGAGTAGGAATTGGCATGTGACTGCAACAGTCAAATTTAGAGGCAAGAATGAAAACACGTCAACTTGTTCAAATGTTCAAAA
>CAJFCY010000187.1:0-23903 GCA_904066265.1 Eimeria zaria | reverse complement strand
TTCAGCGTGCTGTAGCCTGAAGCAACTGCTCTCCTACAAGACGTGTTGCTTTCCACCCATCCCGTCCATCACAAGTGCTCCACATGCATCAAATGCAATACGAATTCTGCACAAATACTGGATTCTTCAAAGCTCCACTCCAATAAGAGTTTACGGTTAAACACGTCAATTTCATGGGGGCCCCTCCCAATTTGGAAATGCAGTGCACACGGCGACAGCTCGTCACCAGGCGAGTTCATCATGCGAGTCATCAAGAGCATGCTGCATCGCCCCGACCAAACTCGACACCTTATGCACCGAAAATCAAGATACCGTGTCAGGTTTCGCTGCCGAACCATCTAACGCGGTATGCATAGGTGCACGGTGCTTACACGTTCGAAGAACGAACACCTTCGCCTAGCATTCTACCTATTCTGTATCAACATGTTTGCGTACGTGGCAAATATACAGTTGCCCAGCGTACTTTCTGATTCCCAATACTCCTCTTCCACTGTAGTGCATGCCTATCTGCACCTTCAACTACTTTTTGTCTGGGCTGGCTTAGGCAGGACCGGCAAATTCAGTTCAGAGACAAGTGGTCTAAAACTCCAGTTTGGCACATTGAAAATCTAGAGCCGTTTCTTCAAAGAGGTGCTAGTCCAGCTGTCAGAAGACCCCAAAATGTTGCAGCCATCCAACGTGGTTCGCAAACAGCCCTCCATCACTCATCTGCTTTCGAAGCGACTCTCCTGGAATTGTCCTGTAGTCCCCGTCTACCGGGCGGCTAAAACCCAAATGTAGAAGTGCACACAACCACGCCTTCTAATCGTCGAGATGACGCAAGCGTGCGTGTTATTGATCTCTGTCACGCAGCCCACGCTGCCGTAAGCTTGCACACCTACTTAACGTTTCTATTGCTCTCTCTAGAGGTGTTTCTGGATGAAGCCTATATTATCCTGGACGCTGCTTCACGCTTGAGGAGCCACTTTTGCCGCGATGTACGCCATGCTCTTTCCCGTGTCACAACCACTGCACTTCCGATTATTCTACATGGGTAGCATGCTCGAGAAATCGTGTGTGATCCAATGTGTTACGGCTGTATATAGAGTGTACCGATACACTACCACTCCCACCAGCAAATCCTCACTCTTCGTCACAAACGCTAAGGCAGTACCAGACCCGTCCACGCCTCCTGCAGCCTTTAGTTTCTTTTATCGCAACCCTCAACACTTTTTGCATGGCGAGCGACAGAGTCGTTCTCCCGGGAGTACAGCATTTTGCCCAACCACAGGGGTCAGCGTCATTATGTTTCACGAGTGCTACAAAAAGTTCGCAACCGAGGGGAAAAGCAAATACAGGCGTAGAGTTCAACCAAGCAGGCAAGTGACAGGCGCAGCAGCACCCATATATGGCTGCTGGGAGCAAATAGATCTCTGCGTTCACACTAACCCAGAAGCCCTAGAAGTCTGACGGCCTAATGCTCGCACGCTACTGGACAACGCATGCAACTAACGTCACAGCAGTGCACGTTCTGAAGTGTGCACATACCAGCTTTTCCACAAAAGGCAGGCGCTCTCGTTCTCTGGCTTTATTTACGGCCTGTTTGACGCATGGTGCTTAAGAACTTCGGAACGTATGAACTTTGTGAACTATCACTGTTGAGAATTCCCCAAGCAAATGGCAAGCCGTCTCGTGCCCGACTGCGCCGCATGATGTTTAGCTACTCAGCGCATTCTAACTACAGCAGCCAAACGATTACCCTCCGCCGCTGCTACGACGAGTGGCAAAGTGGAGGTCAAGCGTGTGGCACGTAGGACAAGCTTCCTGCACACTGCACAAACCCTGAATTAAGAAATCCCTTTGAAAACGCATTCCAGCCAATCCGCATATGTACCATGCCTTGAAGGGGGCGCACGCAACCCTTGTTAAGACAGCACCGTTGAGGATGCCCATCTGATTGCTAGCTACTAACCGAACACTGTAACGTGTATCCGGCCTACCCTGCGCAAACCTAGCAAATCAATGTGGAAAATCACTTCGAGCCGAGCGTCCACTCCGAGCACATATGTATTAACACGCAAGCCGCTCACAATCCATTCTACGGGGTATCCTTCAAATGAAACTAGATGATTAATTCTTCTGTTTACTCTTATCTCGATCCACATGGAACTCACAGTCTTCGGAATGCGTGAGCTCCCCTGGTGCTTGGTGCTGTCCACTCGTGGCAACAAAAGCACCCATAGCGTGCCTGGCAGCCTCTTCTAACTTGGCGGCGCAGCCTCCACTTCAGTCATTATCTTCACGCCGGCACAATTGCGACCGGGCAGCCTATGCGCAAGAAATGCCATTTCCGAGGGGACAACTGTGCACACCACGGAACCCAACACTATTTCGATGCGTATCGCTTTTAGAGCAGCCTCCTTCGTCACGTTGTTCACCTGTGAATATGCATTTGCCCATACTCACCGCCCCTTTAAGCATGCTTTTGTTGATACTTCCCGCCTCTGACGCCCGTGCTATTTGCCTTATCCATAAGGCCCATAGGCCTTGCAAATACGGCGACTGCCGAAGGTGTCGAGCGACGTGCAGGCAGGTCGATATTACTTGGAAGTGTACCACACGATAACGATTCTACTGTGTGTGTTTAAGTTGCGATAGTCGGGCACTACAGTACCGCATTGCAGTTATCCTTATGTGCACCACGGGTGTAAGAGAAACACCAGGAAACTTGCTCTCCATAATCCAAAAATACAGCATAACCTGTCATCACAATTGGACGGCCTTTTTTTCTTTCTTGCCGGCAGAATATACTCAAAACTCCTCACCGTCTTCAGGATTAATCGTGCGCTTTGCAGCCGCTGTGAACAAATTCGGATATGCAGAGGGAAGCTTTTATGTGTCAACATGCATTTGGACACACTGTTGTGCACATTAAGAAAACGCCAAGACACAATAGCATCTCTACCTCAACGATGCAAGTCTTGCAAAGCACCCTCTGCACGTTCTTCAACTATTCACTGTGGCCCGATAATTGACGTATGTAATCCTCTAAAGTGGAAACATCGTTCTAAGTTTACTGTTTCCTTTCTGCGTCCGTGTAGAACGGTTTTCAGCCATTATCGTCTTGAAGATGTCGACATTGTCACTTGAAACAGCGTACGACGTAGAGCTCCTCGCAAGGGCGCAAACGTTGATCCTTAGCCAGGTTCATGCTACACAGCACAATACACATGCCAGGACTCCACCTGACACTATTTTGTGGTGACGGAACCATCAGGATACATAGCGGCAGGATTTTCCAGAGATAGAACATTTCTCAAGCTGCACAGAAAACACAAAAAACCAGTCAGGACACGAACTACACTCACAGTCTTCACGAGGCGTGTTTTCAAACGCTCTCGCCGCAACCTGCACTTGATCACAATCGTCAAATTAGTACAAAAATAGTGTGGAATGCCCACAAGACACTTCATGATTTGCCGCCATGGCCGCCCAAGTCACGCTGCATACCTACAAGCACAGATGTAGCGTGCACTGTCGCCTCAGGAAACTTTGCAGCAGGCACCGTGCCTTACATTAGACGCTGCTTATGGGAACCTATGTGGCAAGGCCTTCCACGGTTGAGACGTTCGTGGTTGGCATGGGGTACAGAGTCGCCTGCGCTGCTGAGAGAAACAAAGGCAAATTACCTAGCTAGGTGCAAACCGCACGACACCACTTTAAAACCAGAACAAGATTAGAAACGCTGTGCATAATGCATGCCCCCGACAAGCCAGCAAGTTGGCAACTGCGTGGTATTCGCAACAGCAGACCCACTGAAGGCGTGAATGCAAACAGTTGTGTACCTGTAATAATGCACGTATAAACCTGGCGGATATCTCCAAGGACCTGTAATACGCACAACCTTTGTTTTGCAGAAGTATTCTTAGTGTCCTTTTGCGTGCGTGAAGCCAGCAAAAAAGCATGGCTGTCCAATGAAAATCCACTTGCGTCTTGGAACTCTAGAGCCCTTTTGGTCGTCACTAACAAAACATCGCTACGGCAAACGCTAATGACAGAGTGTATAGCACAAGCATGCAACACTGTCTGCGGCTCATGCTGCAAGCCTCCTGCACTTTTCAGAAAGCCTTGCACAGTTCTGTCTTTCGCCCACTACACGGAAACGGTCGCCGCCGAAAGCGCCCTGTCAAGTTTACTGTTGCATTCACGCAGGCCAAGGTCTGTCCGCGCTTTGCATTAAACATCCGGCAAAAACTGTGCTTACAGAACATTGCCGGTTCCTGCTCACATGCAAACTGCGCATCACCGCTCGGAAACCATAAATGCAAAAATATATTCTCCGTCGTGGTCGCCTACACACTAGCAGCGATTGCCCCAAGGAGCAGCGCCCCTCTGTATTAGCATTACATTTTGCCAGTAAGCGTTCGAACGATAATCCTTTTCACAGCGCACCTGCGCTGGGTTTCAGTTCATGCATGCATGTTGTCTTTCTTGCACATCTTCCGGATTCGCATCCTAAGTACGTTCCCTGTGATGCATTGGTTGTGTGAATGCTGTACACGAGGTCTCGTGTAACCAAACGAAATCGTTTTGCGCGAAAAAGTGTTCCGTGGAAAGCAGCTTTGCGCTGCGCGTTGCAGCAGTGACAAAGATCAATGCAGTCCGAAGGTAAGATGATCATTCCTTCGACTCGCACACAAACCACTGCTAATTGCCACTTGTGCCAGCAGGAAGGATGACACTGCGTGCCGCATTACTTCTTATAAGCTGTCTTAACAGTGCATATCACCCGTGCGCGCAGCAGCAAGCATAACTTTAAACTATACAGATATTCCGAAAATTCAGCTAGTATAATTCGGCGCCCTCTTTGTTCAGCTCTCGAAATGGTCACGCGAAGCACACTCTCTTCGGAGCGCGCAGGCAAGCCGCTGCTAATGGCCACTTGCGCCAGCAACGATGACACAGCTTGTTGGAATACCTCTTATACGCTGGCACTACAATGCAGTTCAGCCACACACGCACCAACAAACACAACCTTCCCGACGCAGACACGCTGGGTATTCGGTCTGTATAGTTCGACGCCATTTTTGTTCAGCTCTTGAAATGATCTCGTGATGCCCACTTTCTTCGGTAATGTGGCAGGGCTCTCGACAAATTTTGATACAGAGCACACCTCCACGCCAAACCTCAAACACCGCCAATACAGGGAATGCCATGAACTATTAACTCAAGGCGTCCCAGCGAACCCACTTAGCTCATGCAACATGCAGCTCTTCACAGATTTCGCACCTCCGAAAGGTAAATTAACAGCCATCGGAGCCTTCAGAATGAGCCCAGTCAAACATTCCTGCAGATACAGCTACTGCCCCGCTTCCTTATTTGTCATCAGGAAAACAGGTGATACACACAATCTTCGAGAAGTGTAAACTCCCTTCAACTTTTGTTTCCAATAGCTTGTCCCGGTAAAACGTGTCTATCTGTGAAACAAAAGCCGTAAGAGACTTGGCGATGCAGTGCGCAATCTACGCACGAGGCCAAAGCGCTCACGCACATACTAGCGCTTTTTTAGGCAGTATGCGCCAGTCCCTGCGAGCCAATTATGCGACTTATGAGGAGTAACTGCTATGCATTGCAACCCACAACAATGACTCGTTTGCACCACACGATCCATCAGCAGAACAATTGTGTCGAAGTCACATTGCCCCGTGGTGTCTTTCTAGCAGGGTTTCCCACTGATATCCCTAATCTCGTACAATTTAGAGCGCATCAAATCGTTGACGCCGCCAAACCAGTATCAAACAGTGCAGCACTGCTCGGGCTTCAGCCCGGATGCGACGGTAACCAATGCTGCTGCCTCGTTGAACGCCGAACCCAACCAGTGGCTGCATACAGCTGCATTATGCATCCCGGACAAAAAGTGTGGAGCTGCAAATACCAACACGCATCATGCTATGCCGGAACACCAGGCACTACGAGACTAAGTCTAGACGTTGTCAAAGACTTTTCTTCAGGCCCTGCAGGACACGGACAACTCTTTGGCGCTACTAGCAGACCCCACACTTTGCCGGCTCGGCTGTGCTTAGTGATTTGTATGGGTTGTGCGCCTGCAAATCCAACATAGTGCGAATTCGGTAACTGTGTCGCTCGTAGCGGTGGCATGCCGCACGAAGAGCACGATCAGTCCAGACTGATCAGGCTCTTCATGGGGCATGTCCCTTGCCCCTCGAGGCCCATGAGTGACTATTCTGTCTGAACCACTGCTTTCAATTAGATGTGTTACAGGGTTTTCTATTCACTTTTGATGAGGCAGGCATTAGAGAGCATGCCAACAGCCCTGGCCAGCACAAAAAACACTCTAAACCTTCCCAGCTGAATGCAAGCAGCACATTACAGTTCCAAAACCAGCTGCACACGGTACATGCACCTGGACAACGGTTGACCTGTCGCCAGCCCAACAGTCTAACGTCCACTGCCACCCACAACAAATAGTTCCGTGGTAATATTGACACGTCGTCCACACTGCTGTTTACGTTGCATGCGAATGCGCCACTACGAATTCCTTGTCCATTATTGAGGCCTTCTGCGGATGAGACGCACGTCCTTCAGCAATAGTTTGCCATGCACGCACGCCTTTTAGCGCAATGTGTGCCAAATTGTGTCCGGCGGTCTAGCGCTCTGCGCGTGCCAGCCAGCACTACAGAACTAACGAATTAGGGGGCACGGAGAGGCATTACCGCCGCCCCCACCCGTGGCCTCCCTACAAGCCGTCACAATTTGCAGTGTTACCCATGCTGGGCGACTCTGGAAAATTTTGAAGTGCATCAAAGCCTCTTGCTCTTGGCGCCAAGCAATGTGCTGGCCAACATTGCCGACGTTGTGTCACTGCAACCAGCCCGTTTGAGTATACTACAGGTTTTATTGCGGTGTACGAACTACATGCACTCCGCTGCTTCGAAGAACAAAACTTTTGGCAAGGTGGAGCTTGGCCAACCAGTGATTTCAAAGAGCGGCACCACTATAGCCGCACCGTGCTAGTTCTCTCCCGTATGTGCATATCTCCCAGCGAATATCTTGCGAAAAAGATCTCAACGAGTTCGCAGATGAGAGAAAAGAATTCTTTCTTGGTTGTTTTGGCGGCCCCGCATGATACTCACTGTCTGATGGGAGCACAAAGCTTCTCAGTGTCTATCTGGGGACACCTCGTCAATAAGCAGGAAGCTACTACTGCGTGCCACAGTGCGCCCGCATCAATGCTCCGCAAACGGAGATAAACGAACAGAGCGCCTCGCATTTCATGTTAACGGCATGCACTGTCCCGTCAGTTGAATACTGAAAGTACATTGCATACCTTCAGCACATAAAATGCTGTTGGAAGTGCCTCCCGCGTTGGTCATACATTTACGAAGCATTCCACAGAATCAGGTAGAATTGTTCGCTGCTGCCTCGTGTAGTGCGTTGGCGTTCACTGACGAAAGCGCATACGCCGGTGCGATGCGGATGCCACCGCTAAACTGGAGCACCCGTAAAGCACGACACTCAATGGTGTCTCCTGTATGACGCGCCCTCCAGTTCATGCAGACAGCCGCCGCTGACGTGAACCATAGTAGGTGTGCCCAACTTCATGGAGGCTGCAGACTAGGATTCGGACGCTAGCAGAGCACGCAGCACTGTCAACGGTGACGTGCCACGCCTCGCCCCAGCAGAGTAATCCACTGTTGAATTGCCGCTATATCCTCAGAAACTTGGTGATACGCACAGTCTTCGGCATGCAGCCCTTGTTCACAGTGCTTTGAGTCAGCGCCGTCGCCGTAGAACGTATTCAAGCCACGGCTCTGTGAGGCGGCTACAACGCACCAGGATACATCTTGATTCGAAGGCAGACCGTACTCCTCTGGTGGCTCACTGTCTGCATTGTCTGCAGCATGTCACAGTATCTTTTTACTTTCCCACCAAATCTGATGATGTGCCGACCGCAGTGTTTGCACTTGTCTACCCGCTTGACTGGGTGTTCGGGCCCTCCCACCCTTGCTGCATGCATTACAGACAGCGGTCGCGGTCATCGCCAACAAGCTAAAATGCTGCTGAACCAGCAGTATACCCCGCAATTTCAAGTATTCCATGCTAGTGAGCACCAACCAAAGAGCCACTAACCCGGCGCTAAGTCAGCAGCCTAATAAGGTATTGTCACCGCCCTTTTCCGTAGACACAAACTAAGCAGCACCCTTATCACGAAGACCATATACCGGTACTTCTGCCGCGTAACTAGGCACTAACTTTTTCAGGTCATTTCCACGATTTCCACGAAACGGGAAGTCTTCCCGTGTGCACCTCTCGTCTACGTTTGCTCGAGTTCCCGTTATCACATAAAGGATCCTGCTGTGAGTTGAAACATGGCATGCAGTTCGGCAGTGCCGTATTCAATCAAGATACCACACCAATGTAACACAGCTGCCAACGCAGGGGATCCCGTAGCCATTGTTTGGAAGTGTGATGTGCCGCTCCAAGACGTTTTACTGTGCACCACAATGCCCAGCCCCTTGGTGTCCTCAATTCGCCGCTACCGTAACGATCGAGTACAGGTATTCACTCTTCATCACCATGTAACGACCTGCTGGAGCATGGAGCATAACGCGTGAACTAAATACGCTTATTGTATGCCATCAACTAGAAATACGCAATGCGCGGAATGGCTTCAACTTTGAGGTGCTTGGCATGCAAACTGAGCAGCCAGGAAGCTCTGTTACTGAATCTAACATTTGTCCTGTGTCATCTGCAGGCCCAGATAAGGCGTACGGTCTTCAAAGCGCATAGGCCTTTCAGTTTTTTCTGTCAGAAGTATCAACTCTGGCGCTCCGTGCGAGCGATGTGGGAGCCTTCGGATGCAGCAGAGGGGCTGTAGAAAGGCTACCTACAGTATCCGCAGCCCGATGATGCCCTGCCTTGGGGATAAATTATTTGAGTCATTTGATCCACCTTCTGTGCCTGAGATAGGGCTTCGGAAACATTGCCACTACTCTTGTTTGCCGGGCTGGGGAGAAATATTTTTATATCCTTATCCCGCGGCTTCCTTGCACAAAATTGGACGACGCCGACAGGAATAATCACGCGAGTTGCAAAGTTGGCGTAGACCCCGGAGTCACAGCATCGTCCATGACTCCCCTGTCTACACCAAATTATCAGCTCATGTGACGAACCTTTCTCACCTTACACACCGCTGCACAAAGTCTTGCGTGAGGCCTCACTTAATCTGCCAGTATGATGCCATGCTGAAGTTACACTTGCCTTCGAACACTCGTGTCGGGAAGCTTTCCTAGGCCTTGGGCATGAACTGCATACTTTGTATAGCACGGCTACCCTACATATTTCGACAGGCGAAACTGTAGTCGACAAGCAGCGTGCGCTTTTCACTGTATTTGTCGTGAAGTTGAAGTGGAAGCAATGCATGCGACGCCACCAAGTATGCCAAACTCAAATCCACATAAGACGGGCGTACAGCAGTGAAATCGTCTACAGACCAATCATGCCGTTGCCTAAACACGCTAATTATTCACATGCGACGATCCGTGCATTCTAGTTGTTCTGTCACTAAGACTCAACGCTGTCTTTTTTGGGTTATCAATATCCGTCTGCTACTGAAAGCCTATGGCAGGCATGACCATTATGATTGTTTAGTGTACGTTCTCGTGTCAGCGAAGGATATGTGCCCCAGCAACCGTCGTGCGGCATCGAGCTGGTGCGGAAACTTTGGCTGCACGCGATAAACCAACAGCGACTCCACCGGTCGCAGCCAAGACGTGTCATACGGTCGACATCGCATACGAGGCTCAAGCAACTAACCTTCTGCATGAGCCACGTTGTCCCACAGTGCGTTGGGTCTTCTTGTGTAACCACCAACAGGAATACTGCCCTGGCTCAAACCTGCCCGTGACTTCAAACCCACCGCTAAAAGGACCTCGATGTTGTCCTTCAAGCTGTACGCTTCAGCAAAAATCCTCTGTCCGTGCAGCACGTCTACCCAGACTCATGACAAATCATGTGGCGTCGCCGGTGTTTAGCCATTCGCAAGCTAGGCATCGAAAGATTCTGATCACAGATGCGCTTAGAAAACATCATCATGTTCATCTACGTGAATGCCGCACCAATTGCAGTTTCGAATAGCCAGGCCATCCAAAGCGTCCGGAAAAGTGTTGTCATGCAAGCAACAACGGCAGCAGCTTCTATGATTAGCGTAAGCCTCCTTTTCTACCTCTTCTGAGTTTCAATAAAACTGTCCTCCTCCCGGGATCCCACAAAAAACACACGGTCTGTGAATGCATGGCAATCTTTCCTGCTCCTGTTTAAAACTCGTGTCAGCTATGCAGAAACGTCCATTTCCCACAGGACGGTGGCGAAATGCACACCCTGGAGACTATCAAATAAACACTGAGGCGAAGCATACTCCTCATGGCCATGTTTGTCTGCGCTCCTTAGGGCTTGCCTGCCACTAATATGACACACTTGCTGTATGTTCGGGAACTCCCCACAGAGCGTTGCTTCTACAAACTCGCGATCCGAAAGCAGTGATATTTCCTTACGCCACGTCTCCTTTTCTGAACCCCAACTTCGTATGCGCACGGAGCCCAATACCATAAGCTAGTTTCTCGGCCACTAGAACTAGCTGCTCGAGTTTTTTTTTGTTCGACAAGGACCGAAACACGTACGACCTTTTAGACACCATCAGCCCGCCGTTTCTTCGGTTCTTGTTACAATTAACAAGGTTGTGTTAGCTGGTAGGACGTGCCTTGCGGCGATGCGCTCCGGTGTGAACGATTATTATTGCAATGGCACGGCGCAGTTCAACGCCTGCACGGGCAAACAAGCCACGCCCCTGGCCTCTTGCACGTTACACGAAGTGTCCCAGACTCCGACCATTCATCATAGACCGTCTCCGTTGGCAGGTGACATATGGTACTGAATTTACGCCTCCAAATGCCAACTGGAGGAGCCTCCAAGCCCTTGTCTCTATGATCTACACTCTCCAATGCATGCTTGGACTCCTTGTCAATACTATTATCATTAACGATCAAGTGTGGCGTGTGGATTACGCATCAGTAATCGGAAGCCAACAAAGCAACACAGAATCTCCACTGTGGTATTCCGCACTGCGTTTACCTAGCAAGCTCATAATGCAATGCACGCGACCCTGACAAGAGGAAATCGAAAGGGGCGCGCTCCATAATGTGCCATTGGAACTCAATGCCCTCTTGCTTGGTTTCCCTACCCGACCCAACCTGCCTGAGTCTCACTGTCTTCGGGTTTCATGGATGCTTTACATATCTTGCTTGGCAGTTAGTGCCAGCAAAGGCAAGCACCTGTGTGCTAACCTGCGTCGGGGGAAGCGGTACTCCAGTATGTGTTTGAAAGACCACTGTAGTGAGGATAAACTGACAAGCAGCAACTAGTGGCCGGGAAGTGCCGCACCACGATAGCCCGTCACATCCCTCCGGCGACTTACTGTCTGCACGTCAGACACAGTTCCACAGTCCGCCCATTCTAACGTTAAAGCAGATACTTGTAAGACATCCGTTTTCACGGGCCCGTGCGAGAAGGCTCCGAACGCACGAAGCACATGTGCTGCTTGCCTGCAGCAATTCCCTAGCGAGATTAGTTCTGCTAAGCTGGCAGAACTAATCTCGCTAGGGAATTGCTGCAGGCAAGCAGCAGCCCCCCATCTCAAGCAGTAGCAATTAACCCAGCCTTTCACCCTGCGTCAACGCACAATCTAGTCCAACCCGCCACTCAAGCTAAGCTTCCGCTTATTTTCATGCCTACACGCACGGCCTACATAATGCATGATGCTTTCAATCATCCTTGCAGACGTTCTGTAAGAATCAAGTTGATTTATTTACGGCTGAGCTTGCACCTTGTGATGCGCCGCCGCACATGCGTCATGCATTACTGCCTGAGAACGTGTCTCGTGTGACGCACCGTCTGCAAGCTCAACACCGCAGCAGACATCCTTTTTGCCCTTCATGCTTCCCTCCAGCAGAAACACTGCCTCTATTGTGCAGTTTGTTAGGCATCAATACGGCAGTACCCTCTAACCCTCTCGAATACCTCTGTAGGCGTAAGCAGCAAGACTTGAAAGTTAGCAAAACTGATATTAAGATTAAGTTGTGCGGTGCTGCGCCTTGCCTCAATGCAGCATTCCCATGCGGAAATAGTCCGCCTTCGTCTAGCAAAAGCATTGAGCTCAAGGCGCGCAGGCACAACGTTCTCTCCAAGCGAAGACAAACGGTGTTCTTTTCCTGTTTTCCCCAAACCTGCGTGATACGCACGACCTTCAGGGTATGTGACGCTTTCCAATATCGGCATGCCATGGCATGCTACGCTAAGTGGTGCGGTGGTGCGCAGTCTAGGCACGAATACCAGGCAATGGTAAATCTGATACGATTTCCCCGTCTGCAGGTAACATCTAGTGCCTGAACAACCAAGCAGTCCAGCCCTCATGAGTATGGTGTGCCCACACTGCAGCGTGCACACAGGCAGTAGCTAGCCTTAGCACGCACAGTTGCAGGCATCAAGACACGCGCAATGTTCTCGCCCTCTTTGCAGGCCAGCAATGCACTGGAAAACAGCAACTTAACTGTTCTGGATGCCGCGCAGCCAGCATTCCAGCAGACCTGCAACTTCCAGCTAAGCGTCTACTTCCAGAATACATGCACGCAAATGCCTGGATCCCATTCGCTGGGATTGCTGTCCCGTTGACTTCGTGCACGCCCAGTGAACGCGTAGCGCGTACGGTCTTCGGCAAGAAGACGCCAAGATAATCTCATTGGCCCCAGTGGAGAAAAAGCACTTTCTTGCGCCTGATAACTCCTTGCGACGCTGTGTGATATTGCTCATTCTAATCGCCGTCGAGGGAGCAGCATGCCCGAAGAGTAGGATGCAGACGTCCACGACTCACCAACCCTCTTGGCCAGTCAAGTGATTCGTATAACGCACGCTCTGCACTCTCTACAAGGTCTTAAAACGTTGTGCATTCTCCACGCAGAAATTATGCAGCACAATAACACTTCCTTTCAATGCACAGATGGTACAACAGTCTAGCGAACCAGCTGGCAACCTTTCCCTCTAGACCTTGGCATATGGTGCTGACTAACCGACAATAGAGGTGCCGCCAAAATTCGTTTTCGCGTTCGATCACGGGGTAAGCAAGGGTACATGTAAACGCCACTTGCAATATTGAAGCTGCACACGCACACATTAGGCGCAAATTTTATTATCCGAACTCGGGGACACATCAGGCAGCAAATTGAAGAGCACGAGGAAATATCATGGATGCGTACGTTGGACCAAGAAACCTATACACCGTGCAGTCTTGAGGGGGCAGCGACGGGTCTGCACCAGTCTGCATTAATACAGAACACGTCAAGACTTTGTGAAGAATAGGAAGACGCTCTTGCGTATCAGAATGCAAATTGAGACAAGTCAATGCACTGCGCAGTTTAGCGATGAAACGGCTAGGCAACGAAATAGGGCGTGAAGCTCAAGACGTTCCGCTATCTTTAGGTCAAGATCACCCAAAGCGCACTGTCTGTGGGCAGCACAGCGCAGCGTATTGAGTTGCTCTTTACCTTGCCGGGCTCTGCAACGAAGGCACAGCCTCAGTATTATCACGGTCCAGGCAGCCATTTGATAGGTCCCACGCTCATGCACGCATGGCACGTGCCCCAGTGCGCATGCGCTCACCTACTCATAATGTCAATAGCATTGCATGCCTTTACTCACAGAGCAACTGCCTGCTACATGAAAATTACCACGGCACGGGTAGCACCAGCCATGTCAAGCTAGATTCCATGCCAACCCAACTGGCACGTACCAAGGGCATTCCCAGCTCGTAGGTACCTCTAGCACGTACGTCCCAAGCAGCACGCCTCCCACAATGCATACAACCAGCTAATCTACCACCAAGGGTGAGCGCTTTCTCTCTGGCTCCCTTGGTAAGAACCACATGAAAGACGCGAAAGCCAGAAACAAGATTTTTCGTTGTGCTTGTCCACAACTATTGAGAAGGAAGTCAGTACATCTGTGTACCAGAAGCCTCATCGTAAACCAGGTGTGCAATGAAAACTCACTTCCAGGGTGGCGCGTACCCTAAAAGGGTGACCACAGCCAGCACACTTTACACCCTCGGGCCCGAGTGAGTGAATCGCTAAAAGGGCCGTTTGCACGGAATCTAATGTCTCGCAGACTCTTCCTTTTCCTTGCAGTCGATGTGTCAACCGACGTCATGTTGAAAGCAATCGAAGAGGCTACTGCCGAGACAAATGAGATTTGTAGGTGGCCAGCAACATGCAAAACCATGGAATTCCTGGGAAGCTTGTAGTGCACAATACAGTAATAAGTGAGTTCAGAGCAAACGCAATAGTTATATTTTCAAGAGATTAAGCACTCTTGTCAGAAAAACGAAAATCAGCATGTTATTGGTGAAGCACGCACGCCAACTCTTTTTTGTTTCAAAACAGAAACTCTCTTTCATGAGAATCACAACGCACACCTACTTGTTGGCACGTTTGCCTAGCTAGCGAGGCGCTTTCGTTGTGTCAAATGTGTCTGGCGAAGCACCCATGACTTGCGTATTAAAGCACTCACTTGGCCACGCTGTCTGCGGCCAAAACGTGGCGCTGACGCTGGCCAGATCATATTTTTAAAAGCGTCTCACTGTCTGGAGGTTCCCCAGCATCCTGTAGTGCTTTGTGTTGCGTTTCGTGCATTTGGCAGGCGCAAACGGTATGCCAAATCCGCAAGCACCTAGGAAGCAGCGTCTTCCACAGTACATTCCGGACTAAATCAAAAAGTTCCATTGGAACAGCAAGCTACCAAACAGAAGCCTGCTATGTGTGCGGTGTTGTGTCAACCATACACTGGTTTCACACTTGCAAACACAACACGTATGCAATGCAGTCCCATTCTCAACGGAGCGTGCAGGAAAATGGCACAAATTATCCCAATGCCCATATGCTACACCATTTGCCATGAGGAAGCGCTTCTGGCTGTCTATTCAATACCGCAAGAGACTCACGACCTTCCAGACGCGTGGGTCAAACTGATGCTGCCACTTTTCAACAAGCATCAATGAAGGGCAAGTACCTGTAAGCACGGCCCCATCGTGTACGGTGGCCCTGCAGGACGCATTTTAGCGGCCACTGACATAGCGACATGCACCCACCCTCCAGCCTCCCTTGGGTTTTCCTTGTGTGCTGCTAAGCGTGTGATCCACGCAACGAATTTTCTGTTAGCTCCATACCGCCCTCCCATATGACTCAGGTGCAATATCCTCATGCCAAAGATGGTGATCTATCCTAATCGCCCATTCCCCTGAACGAGTATCTCTGCTCGAATCCTTCAGCCTTGGCGGCGGCTTCTCAAACGACATTGCCGGTGCCGATCTCTAATAACGCATCCCAGCATTGCATATTCATGAGGGGACAAACGACTGTAACATGGCTCGACATTCTACTAATAATGGCTAGCAGAAACGCAACCCCTGGGAGGTGATGCGCTCCCAGCGCATAGACCAACCACTGCAGGCATTAGCAGTTGCTCCATTGTCGCTGCTAGGTGCCTCTTGAGTTAGAGTCTCCCTGGAATATGTACTACACTCACAGTCTTCAGGACGCAATTATCGCCATCATACGTTTCAGTGCCGACATACCATTCGTGGCAGGCCAGCAGAAACGCAACCCCTGGGAGGTGATGCACTCCCAGCGCATAGACCAACCACTGTAGGCATTAGCAGTTGCTCCATTGTCGCTGCTAGGTGCCTCTTGAGTTAGAGTCTCCCTGGAATATGTACTACACTCACAGTCTTCAGGACGCAATTATCGCCATCATACGTTTCAGTGCCGACATACCATTCGTGGCAGGCCAGCAGAAACGCAACCCCTGGGAGGTGATGCGCTCCCAGCGCATAGACCAACCACTGTAGGCATTAGCAGTTGCTCCATTGTCGCTGCTAGGTGCCTCTTGAGTTAGAGTCCCCCTGGAATATGTACTACACTCACAGTCTTCAGGACACAGGTATCGCCATCATACATTTCAGTGCCGACATGCCAATCGTGGCAGGCTGGCACACTGCGCTATCCTGCGCACTGCGCTCGTTGGTTATGACGAACAAGTCAGAACAGCCATGCACTACACTGTACGCAATCCGAGCACAATCACTATGCAAAGGCTCTCTAAGCCTAGCATGTGACTCCTGCGGCGTAATTCCTGCTTGTTCCACTGCGCATTCCACTGTATGGCTTGAAGGATCACGCAATTCACTGGCAGGAACGGTCTATCTCGAACTCTCCTCCTGCAGGCAGAAGAACCGAGGTACGCAACTACGCGCAAGCTACGCTCCCTAACGCGGACACCAGCTGCGCACAGGAGCATTCAAACTGTGGCATGTTTGGCATCGCGTCAACCTAGCAGTCTCAGTACGCAACGCCACTCTCAACGGATCATTTACTTCTGGAAACGCACCGAACATCATGCCACTTACTAGTCAAATCAACTTACGTGACAACGTAGGAAGCAACGGTGAATCCCTCGGAGAGGCGCATGGTACTCACCTTAAGTGGTCTACATAAAGCTCACTACTGAAAATCCCACAAATCTGGCAAGCGAACAGGATGTGTCTCTTAGCCACGGTGCGGACTGCGTTGCACCGTTCCACCGCTCATCGTGCCTATCTTTGACTAACTGTTCGCCTGACCAAGACAGTCTAGACGCTGTATGAAAACACGTTGCAGCGACGAGCGTGCAGATCTCCTATGGAAGTGATCCCGTTCGAGTACAGTCGACGCAGATGGAAACTTTGCCCCCTCACACCTACGCAGTGTTCATTCAGATCCTCAGTCAAGTGGCAGCCGACCAACCCATTGCCAACGCAGCAGGCCTGCACCGAAGCGCCCCTTCCAACGGTTATTGCGCTCCTGCGTGCATACGACAACTAGCACTTCTACCAGCACTATTTCCATCCTAGTCAAGTGCCAGCTAGTCTTTGCCTGGACCCAGATGCCTATTACCTGCGTAAATCCGTAACGTTGCAGGCTGTCATCAAGCAGGAACTAGAAGCTATTCTGCGTGCAGGGCTAGACTCCTTCTCTTCTTCTCTTTGAATTCTCTCCGGTGTCCGTGTGGCACGCACAACCTACGAAATACAAATATCTAGCCGAGTTTGGCGGATGAGGTGGGCCAAATTCGAACTGTCGCGTCAGTATGTCAATTGTTACCAGGTTAGTGTGCAAACTGTACCCACCACCGGAACCAGCGTAACCGAGAACTCGACCCCACGCTGTGGCAATGTACACAGGCACGTACGCTGGTCATGTACAAAGAAAGACGCACCTCCTACACGTTCCAGAGTGCCCCACGTCGGTTGTTACGCATGGTTTACCCATAAAGAGGCATTTCAAACAATCCCTAGTCATAGCGAACCTACATGACGAAACCCTGTTACCCACTCTCCAGAGCCATTCGTTGCAGAGGGCTAGCATAGTTTATTCTGCACAAAACGTTTTTCGCCGGTCGTGCGGTCCCTACGACATACCGTCTGCATGCTCCACAACGCTTCACTTCCATTGTACGGTGTGAGCGGTTCCCGAAGATGCTGCCTCGAGTTTGCCGTTGTTACTGTAAAGCCATCAGACGGCAGCTTTGCCCCCTCACTCCCAAGCTGTGTCCATTCACATCCCCAGTGCAGGGGCAGCCGACCAACCCATTGCCAACGCAGCAGGCCTGCACCGAAGCGCCCCTTCCAACGGTTCTTGCGCTCCTGCGTGCATACGACAACTAGCACTTCTACCAGCACTATTTCCATCCTAGTCGGGTGCCAGCTAGTCTTTGCCTGGACCCAGATGCCTATTACCTGCGTAAATCCGTAACGTTGCAGGCTGTCATCAAGCAGGAACTAGAAGCTATTCTGCGTGCAGGGCTAGACTCCTTCTCTTCTTCTCTTTGAATTCTCTCCGGTGTCCGTGTGGCACGCACAACCTACGAAATACAAATATCTAGCCGAGTTTGGCGGATGAGGTGGGCCAAATTCGAACTGTCGCGTCAGTATGTCAATTGTTACCAGGTTAGTGTGCAAACTGTACCCACCACCGGAACCAGCGTAACCGAGAACTCGACCCCACGCTGTGGCAATGTACACAGGCACGTACGCTGGTCATGTACAAAGAAAGACGCACCTCCTACACGTTCCAGAGTGCCCCACGTCGGTTGTTACGCATGGTTTACCCATAAAGAGGCATTTCAAACAATCCCTAGTCATAGCGAACCTACATGACGAAACCCTGTTACCCACTCTCCAGAGCCATTCGTTGCAGAGGGCTAGCATAGTTTATTCTGCACAAAACGTTTTTCGCCGGTCGTGCGGTCCCTACGACATACCGTCTGCATGCTCCACAACGCTTCACTTCCATTGTACGGTGTGAGCGGTTCCCGAAGATGCTGCCTCGAGTTTGCCGTTGTTACTGTAAAGCCATCACAAAGCATGCGTCCAATTTGCATTCCTGGAAAACAAATAACGCCCCCTCCCTCCCATTCTTGTGTTCTCGTCACGACAAGCACGAATTGCACTTTCGCCGCAGTTCTTGAGAAGTCTGACGATTTGTCTGCATCGTGTGGGGAGAAAGCCGATGCGCGTGATTCAGAATGCCACTTGCGGCAGGGCTGTACATTACGCGCACTGACAAATTACGACAGCCACAAAATACACTCCACAAGGTCAAGTCTCCCTTGCGAAGAACATCGCTATTAGTACCTTCATGACTAGACACTGCTCTTCGTGGGTTCGGCCTAGGACCAGCACAAGACATACGAGCTTCAAGAGAAAAGCATTTAGTAGACGCGCCCGAAGCGTGGCAATGCCTTAGTGTAACAGTTTTGTTTTGATGCACAGCAGTGCATTAGGCACTGTAACCGAGACTGGAGGAAGGGGACAGTGGCGATCAAGAATGCACGGCAAGAATTTGTGGCATCTTCTGCGCGGCCCCTGTAACGAATACCCTGCATGTTGCAGCAAATTCTCTTCTCGCGTAGTTGCTTCTTTTGGAAAAGACACCACTTTCAACTTATCCTTGCCATTGAGTGTCCCTGCAGCAAAACGTTTCTAGTGTCCCACAGTTTGTCCACGTTAAACGGTGTTTCTTGGGAATGCTCCCACAATAGGTGCAGTGACCCGAAGCTGCACCCCACCAGCCAAGAAGTAGTAGTACAGCGCCATGCTTTCGAGAATAGACCACTTCAGCAGGCTGACGCAGAAGTGTTACTCTGCCTGCGATGTACCCTTCCGCAAGTACAAGCCAAAAATATATGAAGCTGGCGAATGCCAGCTGTCCTGCAGCACGTTATTCAGTGAGTTTTACCCTAGAACAGCATGCCATTTTCAGTCTTCATCATTGGCGCGCATGACCAGCAAATTACCTTAATAGTAGGCGCAAGTGAGTGGCCAAAAGCTACGTGTATTTAGGCAAATATGCACAACTTGAGAAAGTGCTGCACCGCGTACCATACCTGAGCTCACAGGTATACAAAGCTGCGTGCTAGGGTGTGAACGTGTGAACGCGTACGGTCGAGTGCGGCCACGAGTGTTGCACGCACTTTGAGCAGGGCGCCTAGACTACCGTGCGCAGAGTGCGCACCATCAGTTTGGGACCACCACTACCAACAGGCTAAACAATATGCGTTGTATTGCGGTCAGCCTGTCGCGGGTGTACAAGTCCCCGCTACCAGTGCCAATGCTCATATCTAGTGGGCACAAGCGGCATGCCTCCCGAGGTGCAATTACTCAAGCATAAAAGGCAAAGAGCTGCCTTCCTTGCGCTCACTCTTAGGCGCTGTAATTTGTACTTTCACCAGTATAGGCGGCCTTTCACTATGGCTTTCCTGCAGCTGACAACAGTGGACGCGAGGCAAGGATGTGCCAAAGTGCGAGCTCGAGCATCACAATACCGTGAATACTCTTGCTCACCTTCAGGTAACAGCACAGAACCACTGTGTACGCAGCCTCGAGGCACGGCCGGCTCAGGGCATACCATTTTATGCAATCGACCTATTGAGCGTTCGCCAGCACCTTACGCAAGAGTAGCTCATGCGTCACATGACCAGCCAAAGGCCTCTTTCAAAATACACTCCAGGGTTAGGGAAACCCCACATCATCCCGCCGATTTTACACGACCAGCAAAGAATGCCGAGATATCCCAGAATATGCATAGCCACGAATGTACCGTCTCATTTATACTTGGGAACCAGTAATAAACTGGAAAATCTCTTCCCTGCCGCTTTTGAGACCGTGCCACTCTATCAGTTTCACACAGCCGTGCACATCCCCAGATATCGTTCATCCCGGTGAAACGCTATTTTGCGTAGTTTTCCCGTTGCAAAGATACCACATTAATAAAAGTACAACTAGAGGCCCTCTTTATGGGACTTCGCCCACAAACCGCATAGAAATCAAGATCATAGAGACGAAATTCTCTTACGAGGGCTCTTTGTTGGCCCAACAGAAAGGATGTTCCTGTGAGGAAGTAGGCATCTTGTCACACAGCCTTGCACCGCTCATTTAAGCATGGACCATGGAACTGGCACAAGTACGAACTATGCAGAGCAGTGCAAAGCTGCACAACTCGCAGTGTCCCTACCACGTGGTATGGCCACTGCGAGTTGCGCAGCTTTGCATTGGTAGGCAATTCCATGACGTCATGCATAGCCGCGCATTATCCAGCAGACTGTGGCTATCAAACGAGTCAGAAATCCACCCTTCAGAAGATCTGATGTCACGTGCAAAGTGCTTCAAGACAGTACCATCTGTTCAGGGGTTCACATGTTTCAAACACACCGTGTCAAACGGGGTGAGCCCGTTGCCTACTCAACAACTCCACTCAGAAGTTCTCATCGGAGCGTGCATTTTATCCACAAACGCGCGCAGAAACCTATTGGTGCACATATTTGATATTATACATTACACCAGCAATTGTACTGCTACGGCGTAACTTTACCTTTCTTGTGTGCCGTGCCACGCCTCCCACCACACGCACGATTTTTGGTAGATGGCTTCCCTAAACCACGCAAGCAAAAATACCTCTGAATACGCATTGCGGCACGACGGCTCGGGGGGAACACTAGCATTAATAATCAAATGAAGCGTACGTCAACCAAGGCGTAAGAAGCCGCTTTGATGTATGCGACGCACCTGCTTCTGCACGTTTATCCAAGAGTAGGTTGCCTCTTCTCTTACGTCATAGCACGCGCTAAATAAGACGCTTTCTGCGAAAAATAACGTCTTCACACCCTTCTCTGCAATATCGATTTTTAACACCTTTGCCCATGCTGTATGCTGGGCAAAACGAAGGCTCTTTCCAAAGCACACCAAAAAGGACAGATATATGCCAGTAAAGATCAGCTTTGCTGCTCAGCAGCAAACCAATCTCATAGTTCTTCGTCACTGCCCCCATGCCTTAGGCCGCAAAATGGGTTGTGAAGCTAAGCCCAGGTGAACCTCGCGGCAGCGCCAAACACTCGCCGAAGAAAAGGCATTCCTAAGCACAGATACAGGGCCTTTTTCAACTTGAGTGTGCCCCGCCATGCGCAACATGACTAGCCAAAGCCTTCGTTAGGAGGTTCCGAACTCCTTAGGGGTCCTCGTCAAAATTTGCATATATCCTCACTAACGATAAATACCTCACAAAACGGCATGGGACTAGCTTGTTTCCAACCAGGCGTGCGAACTATTTCTTGCTTCGTAAACACTTAGAGCAAGCCAAACAAAGGAGCTATTGGCCTGTAGCCTCTGAGCTGCGAATCCTGCCCAATTTCAGGTACGACATACAGTGCATTGGTCATCTCCTCCTTCTGCAAGTCGTCGAGCACGTTGCGTAAACCCCTTTGGAGTTTTACTCGAGCTGAGTATTATGAAACACCGAAAAAGCGCAAATACCATGGCAGCAGTCGCAACCAGCAGAGACATTGCCGCGAGCGACATTCTGGGGCGAATCCAATCATTTTCTCGAGAAGCGGCTTCTGGCTTGTGAGTGGAAATAGCATTTTGTTGGGGAGAGATGTTGCTCGACGGCGATTTGTCCGATCCTTCCTGTCCGGTGCTGGGCGCTGCCAGAAACCAGAGGCAGACAGTGATGAATGGCACGAAGTAACGCATTTTCTTGGGGAAGATGCCTGATAGAATGTGACCGAATAAAGGAAACAAACGATTTTATTGCTTGAAACCAAAGGTCTGGCCTCGCGCTTGCGGGGACAGTGAACCTCGCCCTAAAGAGCTGGCAGTCAGTGCTGAACTGTGGGACTTCCTTGATCCAGTAGGAGCCCTATATGCGTTAAAACGTTATATAAAAGAGAGAAACTACATCTAACAACGAATGTTCTTAGCTTGACCTGGCCGGCCAGCCTACGTGCTATGGGCTCTCCTCTTCGGGGCCGAATCCAAGACGGATGACACGGGCCTAGCCTAGCTGGTGTCTGGTGTTCTGCTCAGGTACCCAAGTTAGCGAGGTCTGCACTAAGCCTACTTATCACGCCGAAAAACATCGGTCAATGTGTTCTTTAATATCCGTATTACATGTAAAGATGCCGCGTTACAGTGATGGCTTGAAGCGCCAGTGCTTCAGCGTCCCCTTACAACAACTGTGTGAAGAGTTAATGGTTCGTTCAGGAGTACTCACATTGGTTCGGAGGCCATAATATGGCTGCCTAGCAACGCTATAAGCTTTTTAGTTGCTAAAACACAATGCCGTTCCTTTCTACTGCGAGCAACTAGCCATCCAGATATAGGCATTTTCCGTGTGTTGCGTGGTCCGTAGCGTGGTCTGTGTGAGGACGGTACTTCTATCTACTTGCGCGCCATGCTGCGTACTGAGAGCCAAGTAAGTGTTCAGTAATATCTGGAGTATACGTCTCCATGCAGCACACGGGGGTTCGTTGTGCATGACAGTTTGATTGCTTATCAGTTGCCTTCCTGCAACAGTCAGCCCATCCCACTCCAGCACCCCTCGCAGTAATCCCAGCCCATTGCCCCGTTGCGCACAGGACAGCTTAATATTGGGAAGGATATCAGCAGGATTTTGAAAACTTTTACTTTGAGCACTTGAACCTATTTGTAGCATGCCTTCCGTGCAGTTAAGCTTGGAGGGCCAACAGTTGAGACGTTGAGCCTTGGGTTTTACGTGTGCACTGCCTTGTGGGTTATCTACCAACGGAGAAGGATGTATTAAGCAATTGCCTATTGAGTCAGTACATGCAGCAAAAGGGGGCTTCGATGTGCCTAGGGTTGGGCTGCCGCAGCACGTGTGCAAGTGTGCACGGGTTGCGTGTTGCAGCGCGAGGTGCGCAGCACCATGGGCCGAACGCCCCGTCCTTAGGCAGCCGAGCAGCAGCGCTATGGTTGCCTAAGCTCGGGGAGAGGAGGTCAGCTGCTATTTTACAAACTCTTTCTCATAAGTAATTGGCTTTTCGCAGCTCACGATAGTCTTTGATAAGTTCAAGGACTCTCGTTACACTTGGTAGCACCGCATGGTTATCCGCGAAGGGTGCGCACACCGATCCCCATCGCTGTTGCCCAGCAGTTCAAGGAGTAGCAGCAACTTGTAAAGGAAAGGGAAAATACGTAAAAAAAAAAACAAAAACAAGCAAGCATTTTGCTCTTTCGTTGCTTTAAGTATATTGCTTTTCTCGTCGCAATTATGGATGTAGATCACGGTCTGCCCTTGTGCGGAGAGGCTACAGATGAACGGAGGAGCAGCCAAGCAGAAATGAACCAAATTTCCGCATCACGTCCAGAGGAAAGTTCATTTTCAACAAAAACACTTCACGAAGAATGCCTTCGGCTCTGCCGGCCATCCAAATACGATGGACGCCGCGATGTAGATGCAGTGGAGGAGTTC